>JBBKCR010031255.1:0-27258 GCA_037577295.1 Ladigesia roloffi
TGCGGGAGTTTATCCATACTTCTGTCTTTTATAATTAGGCGATGAAGTACCGGGTTCGGTACCCGTCCCTAGTCCTCCCGCATTGACGTCATCAATTGTGATCGGTTCCTAAGGTCGGCGAGTTTAATGAGTCCCGATCAAGTCATAAAATCTGATTATCGGCCGATACCAATTGTCCGCCGATCGATCTGAGCATCACTAATAAATATATTAATATATATTGAGGTAAATTAAAGACGTGCTTTCAAACTTTCAAAAAGTAACCCGGAAAAACTATCGGTGTGGATTTTTGCCGATAGCCGATAGTTCGGGGAATCAACTATCGGTGGCGATTAATCGGCAAAACCGATATATCGGTCGACCTCTAGACGGTATCAGTCTTGAAATTTTGTAGGGAGTCAACACATCGCTTGCAACTCCAGAGGGAGTGAGAGCAAAGTTACAAAAGGTTGTGGCTTTGAGTCCCAGGACTGCTGGTGGCACCACTTGCGGTAAGTATCGTCCCCACACGCTCCTCCACAGGTGCCCCTGGTTGGTGACAGCCCACTTCACTTGGTGAATGAGTTAAATGCAGAGAAAGAATTTCACACTGTTCACATTGTGTGCTATGGTGCGTTCATGCATGGCTGTAATGGGATACTTTAATCTTCCTTTCCTTTCCTTTCCTTGAAATCAAAAAGCATTGGCAACCAAGGTCAAGATCAGAATCAGAATCAGAATCAGAAAACTTTATTTATCCCGAAGAAAATTGTTTAAAGATGAGCACTGAGCAAGATGAGCACTGTCAGCCAATCAAAGGTGTGCAGACTTTGGTTGCTTAAAAATAGACGCATCTCCTGCTCTGAAACAAACAACCTTCAACTATCTTTTTCCGCGTTTAGTGCAAATTCTTGCAGCATGAAAATGTACCCAGAGGACTAAAAAGTAACGTACACTTAAACACCTGATGCTGCGCGTCAGTAAACTTACTGCCCTGCCGGTTCCTCATGTTGATACCTGTGCAGTCTCAAAAAGAATGAGAAGTGAAACACCCCCGGCTGTGGAGCACAGGATCTATGTTGTAAAATGGGAGAAAAGCATGCAGATGGTATCTGCAGACACAAAATGGTAGCTTTTTGGACATGGTTGCTTTAAGAGTCCCTCCCGCCAGCTACCATTTTCATACAGGCAGCCTCGCACTGCAGTGACACAAAATGGCCACCAGCTTAGTCACAGCTTGGGATGCAGCCAAGTGAATATGAATATCGGCTAACAGAGAACCAGATGTAGAAAGTCCCCAAATTTTGATTTCCTATTAGCTTCAACTTCCCACTATTGAGATGTCCTTTCAAGATCATGTTATTTCTGAATTCATCTCATGCACGTTCTCAAATATTTTGTTGTCTTGCTCTTTTGAGATGTGTCTTCAGCGGTCACTATCCATCACTAAAGACAGATGGACAGAAGACAGACAGGACTTGAGCAAGGTACATTAAGAGTTGATTTGAACTGCTGTATCGTCTCCCCCATCCCCCAATACACAGTTGGCTTGTTTTCTTCCTGTACATCCTCGGGACCAAGTAAGGGAAGTTGCAAGGGATAAATGAGGCACCCTGTAGCCTTGCAGTTCCTGAGCAAGCCTGCACAAAATAATCCAGTGCTACAGTCTGGTGTTTCTTAAGGGCGAGGTAGGAAAAACAAGTGGTTCGCTCACACCCGATGCAGCTAGAATGCTAATGCAAGCAATAGTCTATTTCCCATACATCTTTTACCTCTCCCTCATGTTTGAGTATACATCTTTTCTGTAGCTTGTTTTATGTTAATCTAGTCATTCTGATGCTAGCCATTTTACTCAAATTTCTTCCATGAATAGGTCACAAATGTCCATGGCAGAAACTGGTTCAAATTATCAGTTCATTCCACCTATCTACATACCCAGCCTCTCTGCTTCCCTTGCCAGAAAGACTGCTGCACTGGGGCATCGCCTCCACCTCTCTACTATGTATGTTACTGGTTGGCTGGTAACACCCAATGCTAATTTAAACTGTGAGTGGCAACAAATTTAGCATGTGTTTTGCCAGCAGGGGGATGCCAGCTAAAAGTAACAGCAGCTAATACAAAGACTTCCTTGCAAATTGATGCCACTGGTACCACCAAAAATAATTTCAACCATTTTTAATAAACCTTCCTTCAATTATATCAGTAGTTTAGCAGCAACCTTCCTATAGACAGGTTCATAGAGGTAACGCAGAATGACATTTTGTTGTTTCAGAAACAGATAAAGCAACAATGAGACACAATGCAATTTTAGACCTTAAACTGCAGTCTTCAAAAGCAGCCCCTCACATGTTTGTAAGGAAAACATGCAAGCTTGACTAGCCTCGATCTGATCACGAGTACAAAGGGAGGGAGTGGATAGGGATAGGAAAAGCTGGGCTTTTGAAAAACATGCTTTAAAGGGGGTCATTAATATAATTTCAGCCAATTCTGTTTAAGAGAAGCAGGAGCACTGAGGTCTCTGAAATGCAATTTTTTAGGATAAAAAAAAAATAAAATGTCAGGAAATTCCACAGATGGAATGAACAGCTTGAAATCAGTAGTTGTCGAAACACATTTTGTTAGTTACTGTTTCTGAACAAATACTTAAAATCCCTTTGTAATATGTTTCTATTAAAACCATAACAGTATTTATTACTGCATATCAGCATGGCTATTTTAATAGTGTGCAATAATAGGCACAGTTTATCACCATCACGATTAAAATTAGTAGCAACAAGAGCAGTCCATTTTCCCTTCTTTATCCACTGCCAGAACTAACAAAGAGGTTAGAGACCCAGAGGCCCTGAGGCTCTGAGCTTCCAGTTTTAGCACCAGGGTTTCAGACCACCATATTTGTTTGATATTTAATCAAACTTGAGATGTCATCATGCTGACCTCTTATTGGAAATTTTACACTCAGCATTTGATTGTATGGAAATTTAACGTGGTTCTAGAGGCATGATGTCAGGCATTTCTGCTCTTTTAGCTTCAATGGCCATGTGTAAATTGATACAGTTTGTTGCAGTCTGAGGTTAGGTGATGTGGATGTCTATACTTAACCATCTTTTTGTTGTATTATTTTGGTAACAATGTGTTTTTTTATCATTTGATTAAGAAATGTGTTTATGTTCAGGCTACAAATTTTGTGGCTTGAAAGAAAACAAAACACCAGTGAATGTTCCTAAAGCTAAAAAAAATGCATTTTAAAGAGTATTAAAGCAAATAAAACATATTAGGTTGGCCCAGCTATAATTACTTTCCATTTTACCCACAGGCACTGATGAAAACTAGTACAGTAAAACAGTACAGTGCAGATTTTTTTAAAAACCTGACTAATACTTGTTCCAAGAATCCCCTGCAAATTCGCCAAAACTGCAGAACTCCTCCGTTTGCTTTGTTTTTTTCCATACATTTTAATGCTACATTTTTTGGAAAATTATAACTTACAAATTTTGTAACAAATATTAACACAAAATTCAGCTACATATCCTTATATAAAATATAACTGTATATATTTCTGTTACTGTCCAGAGAACACAAAGAAATGGCATCTTGGGATGGTGAAATACCCTGTACTCAGACCTGGGAGGGTTGAAATTAGCCAACCTGAGAACAGCAGTTCAGAGTCCACTGTACAGTATGAATAGTAAGAAAATTGTCAGAAAGGACCAGCTGTGTGAGAGAGTCTCTTCCTGTTCTCAGCATGAAATCCTGTCAACAGCACATTCAAAAATGATAAAAACCCCCAATTATACTACTATTTTGACATTAGTAAAATTACCATAGGACCATGCTAAAAAATTAACTTGATCTTAGCACAAAATCTAAAATCCTATATTGCTGCTGCATATATACTTCTTAGAAAACTATTATTAAATAAATGATGTTGAGACGGTAATTGACTGGTTCTCCATGAAATCTTGTTTTTGGGGTTGATTGGGGAATTTGCAAAGTGATAAGATGGGTCTACATAGACATTTCAAAAATATTGAAAAATATTCAGTGCAGTAACTTTTTTCTAGGCAGTTGGGTAACTGTCATCGCTGTATTTAGATGTGGGTGAAAAGTAACCCAAATAGTGTACCTGGCTTGTCACAGGTATAAAAAAAAAGAGTAAACGCTCACCGTGTGTGCTTCGCCATATCTAATACTGATCTACTTCAAAGTTTCACTCAAATTCTATTTTTGTGTATGTATATTTTATATTATATATACCTGTTCAAAAAGTTTAATCTGGATAAACGTTCTTTGTTTTTGTTTCACAAACAGGTAGAACCACTGCATGTCACCAGTGCAGACCAGAAGTGCAAACCTATGCTGGTTGCTATGATCTACATACAGTTAGCTCCATAACTGTCACGCTTGGTGAGCATAAAAGAAGGGGCAGTAAAAAAATGTCTTTGCAGTTAATTTTGAATCTCACAACTGTCACGCCTTAATTGAAGTAAACAGAAAATAAACAAAGATATTTAATATGGGAAATTATTTAACACAGAATAAAATATTTGTTGTTTTGGGGTTATTTTTCCTCCAGAGGCCTTGGGAAACCTGTTTAGAATACAGGATATTCCAACCCATCAAGTACCAGGATATTAAATAAAAAAATCTGTCTGCCTCTGCTAAAAAATTTAAACTAGGTCATGGTTGGATTTTCTACCAAGACGACAATCCAAACCATACAGCACAAAAATGAATCTGATCACAAGTGTCAAGCCTTTGAAGCGATCATCCCTGTCTCCGGATCTAAACTCCATTATAAACCTATGGGGTAAGCTAATATGTTATTTGTGAAAACAAATATGTTTAGAGTTAGATTTTTTTCAAATTAAGACTTTTTTATTATCTGTTTATGATCTTTACCAAGGGTGCTCAATAAATATGCAACTAAATATGTCTACAGTTAATAAGGGCAATATGAAATACTGCCTTTGTACACTACAGGAATATGGTAAATAAAGTGCATGAGGTATATACAAAGAAAATAACTTACCACGAGTCACTTCAATTGCTGGGTTATTATGGCAAATCGTGTAAAGACAGCCACACACAATGCTGACAGGCAGGACCTAGAGAGAAAAAAAGGAGATGTCAGAAACATGCATATTTTAACTTAATCAAAACACTGTTTTCTAGAAATTAGAATGTGTAGTCATGGCAACAAACTGCAAATAGACTATTTCTATTAAAAACAGCAAATGTCCTGCCATTAGCCAGCCAGAATCTCTTAAGATCAACCCATGTGTACTGGGATGTTAAGGAAGGCACCCATAGTGACCCTTGTCCGCCTCCAGCAACACCAGCACATGAGAATAATAACTGTAAGAATAGAGCAATCAATGAAGGCGGCCTGACGAATCATGTTTCCTTTTATATCATGTGAACTGCCAGGTGCATGTTCATCATTTTCCAAGGGAACATATGTCACTGGGGTGCACTGTGGGAAGAAATCAAGCTGGCAAAGTTTGGATGATGCCCTGGACAATGTTCTGCTGGGTAACATTTGATCCAGGCATTCAGCTAGATGTTACTTTGACTAGTACCACCTCCCTAAACATAGGCAAAGCAGACCCCTTCATCTCCTTCATGATCACAGTATTCCCTAATGGTATTGTCCTGCAACACTGCAAAAATAGTTTTGGAAGGGTTTAAAAATTCCCCAGATCTCTGTCTGATTGAGAATATCTCGGAAATGCCAGACAAATTAGTCAATCCATGGAGGGCACACCTCACAAAGTAGAAAACATTTGGATCTGCTGCTAATATTTTGGCGGTATGAAGGGGATCTATACGAAATGGGGGAACGAGATTTGACTCCCTCTGAAAATTCCTCTTTTTCTCACAACATATGAACATTGAACCTCAAAACAAAACAAAAGAAAAAGTATTTTGGAATGTATCTATCAACGGAAAACCTTGCGTTTAAATCTTACTCTCTAAATAGCATTCAGATGTCCTGCATAAATGTTTCATCTCTTATATTTCCGCCCCCCGAAAGTGTAACTGTTAACAAAGATCATGAACCACTTATCATGTTTTTGACTACTGGGGATTTCGGTGACAAGCTGCTACAAATACAGGCCTAATATTTGCACATTTTCACACTTCACCATTAGTCAAATTAACCGCTTTTTGTTTCGAACATATGAAAAAGATTTTAGGTGTATTCTAGTAGACATAAATTCCCAAACCCCAGTTAGCCATTTTATTTCAGCTCCTGCTTGCAGTAACCTAAAATGGCCACCAACTCAGCTGACAAGCTGTGAGAGGAACTGTTCCACTCAGCACCGCCTGCTCATGCACAGCAACACACATGGGAAAGAAGAGGGGGAAAATGTGAACACGTCTGTAGTGCACTGCAGTCTTTACACTGTTCGGCACAAAAGGACAAAATTCCAAAAATGTTGGTGCCCTGTATATCACAGTTTGTTTTTTTATCTTTGTACTATCTAATCTCTTTGAGTTGAGTACATCCTATAGACTTGTCCATGGCTGTGCAAGTTCTTTGCAGCAAGTTTTGGCACTTTAAATATGTAGTTTTCTCATATGTCTATACAAATGAATGAACACTCACAATTAAGACACAGATTTAAGGATACTTCTGAGTAAGAATTCTAAATATATACTGCTAGCCAGGTAGCTGTAGCTCATTTTTAAATGTTTAAACTGATAATAGGTTATTTATGTTTCATGTGGCTCAGTTCTATGATGGTCCCTTTACAAAATTTAAGATCAGTTTAATATAAAATTCTAATCAGCTTAAAACTGCTTTTAAACATCCACTCTGTGGGAGTTTCTGACCGTTTGCTAACACGGAAGCTAATTAGCTAGCTTGCTAGCTGTAGCTCCATTTAAATGCTATGATTTAGTAAATGTCATTAGCTTCTTTACAATCTGGACAGCAATTAAAGAAAAGAAGGGGGTGGAGATATAGAAAGCTCTGGGGTGCACATAAAACAATCTTTCCATGAATCCAACAGCAACATTTAGCAATACAAAGTAAACTCCAATTAAATGGAGGGCTGCTTTCCTTTATGAACAATGTCCCCCTTTTTAGAACTCTAATTCTATGAGAAGTTACACATTGATCTAGGACTTATGCATCTGCAGCAAACACACAAAGAAAGGCAGAGTGGAAAACAGACCTGCATGGAACATAGCAGTTCGATTACATTTACAGAAGAGTCAACACAACAGGGAATCTGGACATTTATATACAGGACCTGTAACATTTTTAAATGGATCAAAGAATTATTTCTAGCTTGCATTGAACATCTGAACCTGATTTGCATTTCCAACATAAACAGTGAAGTTTTATTGAAATTAGTTTAAAAATGGTTTCTTACAGCGATGTTCTTGTACTACACCAAGAGAGAAAATAAATAGAGCGGGGGAAGGGCAGTTGTAGCTGGGCTGTACCATTTTCTTTGTGAGGTGATGACAACATTCACTGGGCGGTAACGCTTCACTGAGACACAGACATTGGTCACAAAATGGTGGTTACTGGTGTACAGCATTTTACTGTTAGGAGCATAAACATACCACTGGAATTTTTTCCCAGTAAAGACCCCAGTCTGTCATCTGTGACAGGAGATCCAAGTAAGCACAGTTTGGCCTCATTCCCTATGGGTGTGTAGTATAGCCTTCTCTCCCTCCATCACTCATTCAGGGGATGCTAGCCAACACAGTGTGTGTTATCAGATGTATTTGAAATGAATTTCATGAGTTCTCCTCTAAGCATGTTAAGGTCTTATAAAGATTAGTGCATATAAACAATGCAACACTTTAAATTTAACCAACAGGTGACCTAGTCGTTAGGGAGGCCCTTAAAGTCAGACCATGGGTTCTAATCCCAGGACCTCTAGGGGCACCATTGTGGTATTGTCTCCACATACTGCTTCCCAGATGCCCCCCATTGGTGGCAACCCACTGCTTTACTTGGTGAATCAGTTGTCTTAATGAAATACATGTTTTGCAAAAATATCCTGAATAAAACAACATTAATAAGTAACAGAGCAGAATTTATTGAAAATGTAATCTCGACAAAAAGTACACTCCACCATTTACAAAAAGAGTGAAGAAGACATTGCTAGTGTTGTTGGCACTACCAGGTTTATCATCCAGGGAGCATTTTCAAGAATGCAGAAATAAAATCTGTCAAATGAAAGCTCATCATTCGGTTGTGGTTCCTCATCATCGCGTCCAATGTTTCTGTGGTTAAAAAGATTCTAAATTTTTTATAGGAGACATATTTTGACTTTTAATGGAACCTGCTGTTTTTGCATAACATCTAAACGCTGTCTGTAACGGGTAGACCCCCACAGTAATACAGAACTATAAAATAGCAGCTTCAATGCGCAGGTAATGGCAATGAGAAAGAGGCAAATAATGTGAATATTCTCAGACAAATTTTATTTATTTAAAGAATAATTTAAATGCAGCCTATCTATTCATGCTACCCTATTGAAAAATTCTGGCTTGAAGTTTATACAGCTATCGGTGTCCCAAACATTAAACAGCATAGATTTATAAGCATGGCACTGAATCCCAAGACTGTGGACAGCACAGAAAGGCACGGTAGCACATATCGATGGGTAGCATGTATCGACAAAAACATTCAATGTAAATGTTTTCACCACGTTAGTTTTAATATTAGCCCATTTTATGTAGCAAGAGAGCAGCATTAAATTTCTTGCTCTCGATATGTATGTTTTTAGCCAGTCATCACATGGTGAGACAAAAACATACATGCTGGTAGGGATGGGAATCAAAGTCCGCTTCCCACTTCAAACCGGTTCTAATTTTGCGAAGCACTGGAATTGTTTACCTCAGGCGTTATCAGGTCCTCTAATGATTCTCTCTGACTTTTCCTTGCACTGGGCACGATAACATCATAACAGAGAAAGTGGTCTGTGGCGCAGTTGCATTTAACCAAAACAAACAACTGTTGCATTTGAAACCAGTGTAATGCCATTTTAACTTGCAAACATGGTAACACTATCAACATGTTAAAACTACCATCAAAACTACCATCAAAAGCTTTTAGTGCTCGAGCGCAAGCTCTGTGGATTCCATAGATGAGGCTATCTTTAACTACAGTGCCAATTATCACCAATACTCATTTATTTTTATAATTACTTTTTCAAATTTGGAAATAAGTGCAGAAGTTCGAGTGTTTATATTTGCCATATGAAGAAAAAGACTAAGGTCTAAAATTAATTAAACAGCTACTTTCAAACCTAAAAATGTCCTATGAATGCCTTTTTCAAATGTAAATATATAGCTAACCAGTTCTTTTTACCTGTCCACTAAAGTATGATCAGTTAATTAAAATATCAATTGTATACAGTTTATTCTGCTTTAGTGTCTGCTAGCCAGGCGCCTTTGGCATGCTAATCTTGGCCAGAGAGAGGGTCGATAAATGAGACAGTTACGGGTGGCAGGGTATTTTGTTTCCTACCTTAAAATGTGAGAATTTATTTACGGTCTCCAAAAATAACTTTAGAGTGGCGAGCATCATTCACAAAGAGAGCAGCCCTGTAAAACTCCAAACACTTCCTGGAAGACTACATCTCCCAGTCTCCCTAGAACCTCAATCCCTCAGAATGTAATGTGTCTTAAGGCAACACACTCACCCTGTTCACGCTCACACAGTTTAGGAATCGATTACGGAATCAGATCGATTAGAAGAATCGATAATGGCACTGACATCATTAATTTATCGATTCCCAACCCTAAATGCAGGACAATGAAAGCGCAATATCTAACATTCATGATTTAGGCAAATCCATAAATAATACAAGGCAACTCTGACCAGACTACTCACAGAGGATTGCACCACACGTCTGAAAGCAGAGCTGTCCACAAGCACAGATCCCCATTGCTAGAAGCTTCTGTTCTTACATTAGCTACTGTTTTTTGTCATCATGTTGATGTCTCTTATAGCTAGCCATGACGTTATATTCAAAGCTCAAGATAAATGTGAGTTCTCCAGGGTTTAATCCAGCCTTGATGCCCTGGAGAAGCAGAGAGGGAAAGAGAGTGTTATGTAGTCTAGTATCTTAGTATCTAGTATACATACATTAACCGATGAAGGATAGGTTAATTATCAGAGTAAGTGTATTAAATCAGGGAAAGGCAGCGCTGCAAGCCTCTCAGACTGTCATCTCTGGCTTAATCATACAAAATGCATTAAACACTCATTTTCAACCTGCTAGAGTGTTTGCTTTTGATTAATTTGCCTTTGAAACTCTGGTTTGTAATGAGTAATAAAAAACCCGAAAATAATCAAGCAAATAACAGCTAGCATACGGTTGTAGCAGGAAAAAAGAGAGTCTTTGTTCAGTTGTTAGCCAGTCAGCCAGTTCTGGCTGGCTGGAACCGGTTTAAACCAGCTCCAACCAGTTTTTTTCTTCACTGAGAGAACAGGAAGCCCAGAAACCTTCTATGTCTTTAACAATTTCCCTTTTCTTTGTTTAGACGTTTTATTTAGAGATATTTTTTGCTTGTTTTACCTAATTTCTTCAGATATTTTGAAGACATTTTCACACTCATTCCCAAGATTAAGATCTTAATATCCATCTCTGTTCTAACTACAGAATAATGTGGCATCATAATGTCCTTGGGTTAAATTTTGCAAACAGTTTCACAGGTAAAGGTTTTAAACATTGATGTACCAATTAAATAAATTACACAAAGAAGAACTTTTGTTTGAAAATGTATATTATTTAAGGAGTAAGCATTAAGGGTTGCTTTTAATTGACTGCTTTGTATTGAAAATAAAGCCTTTCATGTTGCTTATGTGAACAAGTAAGGTTTGGTGCACACTGGAATGTGCACATCATGCTTTAACAACACCCCCCACACACACACACACACACACATCTATACACACTTCTGGGCTTTCCAGCAATAACACAAAATGGCCACCAACGTAGCTGGCGAGCTAAACAATCAGTGGCTCTGTGCCGAAAAGAGAACCAGAATAAAATCTGGCATATTCAGAATTATTTTGACTAGCTGTCCTGTAAAGTGGAAAGTTCTTACATCCATAAAGTCTGGGAAAGGACGTTTTTCCAGACCAGATGAAGAGTAGATCTTGATTTTTACATAAATGCTATTAATTCGTTTCATACAAAAGGGCCACATTAAAATTGTCTCATTTCTGTGTCCATTAAAGCTATTAATAATTCTATACATGATGGTCTCACTCTGTTCTGGCACCTTGTTTTAGTATAAAAACTGATTTCTCCAGTTTTATATTTAATTTTGTCTACTGATATTACCATTACCTGTGCAATTAAGCTGCAATTTAACAGTTCTGTATTACTGTGGGGATCTACCACTCACAGACAGTGTGTGGATGTTGTGCAAAAATAGCAGGTTCTAATAAATATCACAATACTTCTGTAGAATTTAGAATCTTTTCAACCACAAAATATGTAAAAGTAGCTGTACTAATTTATCCCATTTTATTTTACAATTGGTCTCAATATTAATATTAAATTATTGATCTTTATTTAAATTAGAATACGTCTTAATTTAACAATGATTTCAATGTAAAATATATTTTGCTTGTTTGGATCAATAATCTTTGCAGCATCTGCATGTAAGAAATAGCCTTCCTTTTCCCCCTGTGCGCCTTTTGATGGATGAAATAAATTATACTCCGTATGTATCAGTGACATTTTGCTGGATAGAAACTAAAATATAGTGCTGTCAAAAAAGAAACCTTTTCAGGACATTTAATATTAATTACTAACCTCAAGGGAGCATTATCAAGTAACAGGAAAACACCATACAAAACATTTCAAAATATGGTAAGAGATCTCTTCTAGGGGTAAATACATTTCTGAAACCCAAACCATATTCAAACGCATGTGCATCTAGCATTACATGACATTAGTAGTAAGCTACTCATTATATGTTAAATATCTTTATATAGCAACAAACTGACAGATTGATCTTTGCACAGAAAATGGGTTTTGCTCTACTTTGATCTTTGCTGTAGTTGGACTAAAAGAGCAGGAGAATGATTAAGTGTGGTGACGCAAACTCTCGGCCAGCGGCCACAAGTGAAAAATAGCACGTGGGAGGGGTAGTGATCTAGACTAGAGTGTGCAACGTGCTAAACTCTATGAGGTCTTGACAATATTTGTTAAACCTGAATCGGAAAACATCTGTGGTACGTCTGGAGCAAGGCTCCAGCCAGATGTTGCCTGGTAACAGGTTGCAAACCTATCAAGCCCTAATTGTCACAAAACCATCTCTGGAGAATGCACAGTAAAAGACATCATTCACCATGCATGTAAAATGCTAAAAAAAAGGAAAAAAAAGAATCACAGAAATCAAAGCACACACAGGAAAAAGCAGGGTGCAGGAGCACAGCCAAACTGTGCACCAAGGGCATGCACAGTTAGGCCCCTCCCATTTATGAGCACAGTGAATGCAGAGGAGAGAGTGGAAAATTACTGGCCGACAGACTGTACCATTGTAGCTGGGTGGGGGAGGGGTGTCACATTTGCCAGGGTTAAAAGTGTATATATATACACTCAGTGTGTATAATTCTCACTTTACCATGGACATGAATACCCCTTCAAGTAAATGAAAATCAAATGAAAACATTTTTATTTAAAAAAATATCAAACCAGGTCAAATTTTTCCTATGGCCATTGTTTTCAGAAAAATGAGACTTGTATTTGAATCAGAAATATCCTATTAGTAAAACAACATAATTTGAGTTATGCTTGGGAAGCCAAAGGCGAGGCACAGAGAGTAAAATACACACCCACAGTCTGTGTGCTCCAAGGGCAGACTAGCAGAACCCTTTGTAAGAGGTAGGATAGCAGGGGTGCGATGAGGTCTGTTCACACCTGGCAATAACATGCAGCTTGTATGATCAGATGACAAGGGGACGATGGCAAGTGGGCCAGTTCACACCTGGCATTAGAATGAGTCTCCACATGCATCTTAAGTGAACATCTCTGATCGCCCCAAATGCGGAAAGAGTTTTTAACCAGTAGGAGGCAGTGACAAATTCAAAGTAATTTCTGTTTATGAGAATTAGGTGGTCTATTGAGAAGGCCTTCACTGTGATCCAGTACACATTTGCAATTAAATAGCTAAATAAATATGGCCATATGCACACCAGGCCACCTCCAAACATGGTCTAAGCGAGCACATCCCAGGGCATCATTAATGCACCTCAGGTGCATTAAAACCTGTACATAGCATTTGTCAAATGTGACTGAAAAAAAAAAGATCACAAGATTTAAAGACGTCTGCACAGAACAAGGGGTCAACGGATTACGACATTCTCAATAAAAACTTCCATAAAAACGTTACAAATTGAGACGTGCTTCTGCCATTAGTGTTGTACTTACGATTTATGTGAAGGAGTTTGGTGGCGTACAGCAGAAGAATATGCAGTAACTAGTGATCGACCGATACAGATTTTTTATTACTGATACGATACTAATTATTTGCATGTTTACGTGCCTTATAACTGATATTCAGAACCGATATTTATTTACTAGTATACTTATGCTTGACACAATTATTACAACACCACTGAACTGAAAAAACTGTTTTATTTATAATAATCTCTCCCTCCTTGCGTACAAATCAAAACTAGGGGTGCTAAAAAATACAAAAAAAATTATAAAAAAGGGCACTGTTACAAAAGTCTTCAATGGTGCATAAACTACATATCTACAAGCTGCATAAACTACATATCAGTCATTTATGTAACACATCGAATGTGTGCATTAATAGCTGTTATGTTTATTAAAGTTTACTAAATTTAGGAAAACAAGTAAGTATACTTTACCTTTGGACGCAGTTTCCCCTCAGTCGTCGTGCTGCAAAGGCGATCATGCACATCATTCTCAAAACGCTCACCAGATGGCGGTGTTTATCGGTAAACCCGATTTAACAAAACCGATAACCGATTATGTTAAATGCTTAAATATCGCGAAAAATATCGGTAAATCGATATATCGGTAGCATCGGTAAATCGGTAAATCTCTACCAGTAACCCAGCTTATGAGTTTCTTAGCTATGTTTTTATGTTATGATTTTAAAACTGTGTTAAGATAGGTAAGTGACTTAGGCTAGTGTGTGTTTTGACTTTCACCCAAAGGAAATTGAACTGTGTCAAAATCTGAGGAAATGTTCTGTGGTTTCAGAAACTGTCACAATGCACCAGTAGTGCTATGCTTAAATCAAAAATGTTAATAAAATGAGTTTAATATGGGACGTTGGTCAGTGTTCCTCTGGTACTGATAATTTGGCTATAAAGATGGTTATAATTATTAGCTGCATTTCTTGCAAATACTGGGATCGTGTGTTACCCTCTGTCTTCCCAGGCACGTAGGTATCATGTGGAACATATGTTGTGCTTTTCCACCATACCGCAAACACTTTTTTTGGCTTTATAAATAGAGCGACCCATACTTGAGCCAGACCACTGCTGACGAAACAAGCTGACACAGCAAGCGCACTGGGCACCACTGCCTAGTATCCGGCTGGCTAACACTGGAAAATAACCTGTATGACCAAAGGCAAGTTTTTCTTTCCAATGAGACATGAGGGATTGTTACATTCTGTGCTTCATTGAGACCTGGCTGACCCCTACCGTTCTGGGCCATGTCATAACTTTATTTTAATAAAGCAAACTTCAGACATAGTTACATGCCATATAAGCATGTCTAAAAATCTGTTTCACAGCCAGCTTTGGAAAAAGTAAAAACAAAACATACGAAGGGATGAGGTAGTCACAAGGGAGGTGAAACGCTGGTCTGCCCAGTCAGAAGATACGTCAGAGGATGGTCTCGATGATGTAGACTGGCACATGTTCCGGTCACACGCTGACAACATCAGCTTACAGATGCAGCAGTCAGCTCAGTTAGCATGCTAGCAGAGGCAATCATCCCTACAGTGAGATTCAAGACATTCCCAAACCAGAAACCGTGGGTGGACAGATCGATCTGCTCTACAGTGAATGGCAAGACTGTCACATACAACGCAGGTCTTGCCACTGGCCTACAAAGGCTACATACAGAGTCCAGCTTGTAGTGAGGGACACAAAATGTCGGTTTCATCAGCATCTGGCATCTCATTTCCATCAGAATGACACAACCAGTATGTGGCATGGAATGTGCACCATCACGGACTACAAAGCAAAGATCAACGCTGGCTCTGCATTCGTCAACGAGCTGAGTAAGTTCTTCTCCTTTTGAGGTTAGCCAGACAGCTAGTGCTAACTTCAACTTGACAATGGAGGATGGTGACGTCATCAGCTAGGAATGCATGTTCAGCATAGTGGAACATTACGTCCAAGTGGCACTAAGGAAAGTGAACCCCCAATAAGCAGTGGGACCAGACAGCATCATCGGCCATCTGCTGCGTTGCTGTGCTGACCAGCTAGCTGGTGTCTTCAATTCCATTTTCAATGAGTCTCTGGAAAGGTCTTTGTTCCCCACGTACTTTAAAAGATCCATCATTGTACCCGTGACCATGAACAACAAGCCTGCTTGCCTGAACGACTACCAGACGATTGCACTGACTGCAGTGGTAATGAAGGTGATCAAGAAGGTGATCATTTCCTCCTCCATCCCAAACACCACAGACCCGCTACAGTTGGCCTACTGAATCAACATATTCACAGAGGATGCCATCTCCCACTTCCTGCATATCACTTGCAGCCATGTGGAAAAGAAACAGGGTAACTATTACTATGTGAGATTGCTGTTTGTAGACTACAGTTTAGCATTTAGTAAAACAGTGCCAGGTAGACTGTTCACAAAGCCGGTGTGTGTGCATGGGTGTTGGACTTCTTCACTGGTAGATTTCAGGTGGTGAGAGTGGGTAGGTGTGTCTCTGATGGCATCACCACCAATACTGGAGCACCAAAGAAGAGGGTACACTCGCCCCTCTTCATTTCAGACTGTGAGGCCACTCATGGCTCCAAAACCTTTGTGAAGTTTGCTGATGACACAGTGGTTTTGGGGCCCATCACCAACAATGATGAGACAGCCTACATGGATGAGGTGAAGAAACTTGCATCATGGTGTTAGGAAAACCACCTCCACTTGATCGTCTGCAAGACCAAAGAACTGGTGGTGGACTTCAGAAGGAGACAACAATCCCTAATCATCAACGAAGCTCCAATGAAGAGGGTGCGGTCCTTCATCTCGGTCTCCACATCTCCTCAGATATGACTGCACACATTCATTGCCATTCCAAAAGGCTAGGCAGCGCCTGTATCATCCCAACAATTGAGGAAGTTCGAGGTCTCTCCAGTGATCCTCAGGACTTTTTATTCAAGCGCTGTGAAGTGTATCCTCACACAGAGCATCACATCCTGGTATGGGGATGAGGACTGAAGATCTTTTCAGAAAGTGATCTGTCCAGCAGGATGTTATCCCTACAAAACATTTACACCAGGAGATGTTGGTCCAAAGCAGTTTGGATGTTAAGGGACTACTGTTTACAGTACTCTAATCACTCTGTTTACATTACGTTGTTCACAATACTCAGGTCACTTGGTTAAATTCATCTGTTTACATTACTCTGGTCACTGGTTTACCTTATTGTTCACATTACTCTGTTCATTACAGTGCATTACTCTGGTCACTGTTAAATTACTCTGTTTACAGTACCCTGCTTGCATTGCTCGGGTTTACGCTAATATGGCACAATGCACTTTAACATTCATTTTGCACATTGTACACATTGCTGCTACATATACATAAATACATATGAAATCCTCACATTTTATTAGTTATATATTTTCTCTCAACTTGTGAGGCTCCTTGTTTGAGTTATTTACTTTTAGAGTTGTATTTAAAATTTATAATTGTATGTATATTTACTACAAACATACATCTACTTGTCCTAAAAATGTAATATTTTTATTTTATAAAGTTTGCATGGTCAAATAAGTAGCAGTTCAGGATACATTTCATGGTGTGTTATTATTTTATGACTATGCATGTGACGTATCTTGAATCTATAATCTTGAAATCTATGTTGGAAACATTACAGTCATAATTTCAGTTATTGGGATGTCTGTAACAACATATAATCCATTTCAAATGGTCACATATGAACAGTGACCTTCTACTCCGCCAAAGAGCAGCCAATTTGTTGTCCTTTACTCTATTCTCTGGGAATTGTCTGGCTTGGAGGCATTTTGACTCAAATTTCCACTGGTTGCTAACTTAAAAATGACACGTATAACTGTCCATGGATGCTTGACCTGGATTTTGTCACTCAGAATGGCAGTATTTGTAGCCATCATCCTAATGTAAGTATATTCTTGAAGGTGTCCTTATCGACTCTACCCACTCCAGGTACCTGTCTATTGCCATTATGCCATCTTTCTGCCTCAAACTTTACCTTCAGTCATGTTTGCAAGAAGAGAAGAAGAAACCAATGTTGAAAGGTTGACCTCCATGATTGGGAATATGTAGGAAATACCTAATGTCAGCTTGAAGTCTTGGCAGGTGGTCATGTAGGGTTCATGGTTTTACAATATTTTGTTCCAGCTAGTCCATCAGATCAGGTTTCTTTACTCATTTATATGTTGATCATATTCATCCCACAGCTATTCTGGCACAGAGGATGAAGGGCGTATTCAAACCTTCATGTTTTCAGTAACAGTAACTCAAGAGCAAATAAACACATGACAATGCTAAACACAAAATATGCCACTGAATTAACCAAACCCAACTTCTCAAACCATGTTGGCCATTTACTGAGCTAATGTCTGTCCATTTTGGAAAAGATATACACACTGGAAATACAACAGACAGGGGTTAGTCCCATCTATGAAATTTACCACCTTGGTTACCTTGTGGTGCTAACAAGCAGTTCAACTTCCTCTACTCAATTCCATAGTAACGTTGTACCATCCAGTAACATTGTACCAATCCACAGATCTAGGGCCAGTCATCCTCTGAAAAGACTAACAATCACAGGGTCCAACATTTTTAATTTCCTTTTCACATTTCTCAACAGGAGAGCGTCTTGAACCAGTTCTTCATGTTTGGACAGTCAAAAACCAGCTCTTGGCCTGGAACAAAGAATAACTTGCAGACATGGCCAATACGAACAACCAAAACATTGTGTCTTCCAACAAAAATAAAATAAAGACAAGGAGTCTAGTCCAATTAAGAACGAGGAGTAGATCCTCAGTATTGATGTGAAATTAAAGAAGCAGATCCCCACCACTCTTGCTGTGCTTCTCGCTATCATTGCTCAGTTGTATACAGACATTTACGGCAGTGTCATTTTGTGGCTTCATGGTATCTTTAATCCTCTAATCCTAATCCTGGAGAAAACAAACTGATTCCTAAAATGTTTGCAAGTTGAATCAGCTGTTCACTGGAACAATCACCAGTTTACATTTCATTTGCATTGGTGGAAGGGGTATACGACAGATATCTTTGAATGCTGATCCATAACTACAACAACGCTGAGTCAAAAGTAGGTCCTGGTAGTGGGTGGTATAACAACTCATCTATTTAAAGTTTCACTGTAACATCTTATACTAGGTTGCAACAACTATAACAAAATGTGCAAAAAAGCAAAACACAAGGCAGCGAGTCCCTCTACTCCTGCTGTTTAAAGCTGCATTTTAATTGTATCCTGAACTCCAGTTTGTGACTGAGGAAGCGGAAATAAGGAAGAATTTTTCAATCGGGGTTAGCCATAAGCAGTTAAACGCAAAATGTTACTGAAATACCCAAATGTATTAAAGGTTCCTAGAAGTTCTTTTACGCAAACATACTTAAAATCACTTGGCATGATCCATTCCAATGGCGGGAAAGGACTGGGACAGTTAATTGTACCATCATTCCAGCAAAGACCCATTTAGTAACACACACTTTTTAGTGCCACTAAAGCCAAAAGACTAATTGTTTCTCCATTTTATTTTCCCTATTAGGATAAGAATAGTGCCCCCCAATTACTGATCACTTGCATGCACAATTTGGCCAATAAAAAAACAAACATGGATTCCAGAGCTGGCTATGCCTGAAACTTCTGTCATAAAGGACAAAATAACTAACTGTTACAATGGTCCTTGTTGTAAAACCACTTCCGTTAAAAGTCCCAAGGTTAATGATCATGTACATGAACTTGGCCCACAGGAAAATTAGCTGTTGGTAAAGGTTTCTGCTTCCGCCGGTTTTCTACAATGCATTGAAGCAGTGTTTGGCAAACTGTTAGTGAAATAAGAATTTTCCCATTTAAATCTCAATATAAAATAGAGTGATGCCTCAGAGTTGGTTGGCTCTTGGGCAGGAAAAACAAGTGCTGCAAGGAATCCTATTCTGTTCCATAAATCTATGTTGAGCGAGTCATTCAGATGTGGTTAGGATATTTGCCTCTGAACCAAGAGGTTCCTGAGTAAGACCCCTAACCTCAAGTTGCTCCAGGGGAGACTGTCCCCTGTAGTTAGAGAATGGAAGTCGCTTTGTATAAAAGCATGTGCTAAATGCTGCAAATCTCTACGTGTATATTCCATTTTTGGCATCACATGTTACTACAGTGAAGGCGATTGATCAAAGGTCGAAGATCGGAATGACTGTCATTTAACCAACTTTAACCAAATCATTTTAAACACACTATTCAAGACTCTTTTTTTCTACTTTGTTTCATTGCAAAAAACGACAATGTAAATCGTGTAAAGAGCACAACACTTTACAGCAGCTTTAGCTTTAACATACTAAGTTCTTTTTACTGCAGAATACTTTCCTCTTCTAATGAAGAAATATGCTTTAATTGCAGATATTCTTGAGTGGTAACCCAGCATCGCCTAAAAAATATGCTCTTTAAAGTACAATCAACTATTTAACATAGTTTGACAATAATACAACGCAATAATACTATAAATCCCTCAGTTATAAAATACTGGGGGTGCCTCAATTTACAACAGTCTCGACATAAGACGTTTCGAGTTTATGGCGCTCACGCCCACTCAACTTACACTGTTAGACTCATACTTGGGGACCACATGAGCAAACTAGTTTGGTTGTGCATGGTGGAAGCATAGGTAGGAACGGATTATTTTCCTTTTTCTGTGGCTTAATTGTATTCTTAAGATTTTACAACCATGTTAGGACAAGTAACCAAAAATTGGTTTCCGTCTGTGTCTGAGAAACGAATCTGTGG
The DNA here is from genome assembly GCA_037577295.1 of Ladigesia roloffi. NCBI lineage: Eukaryota > Metazoa > Chordata > Actinopteri > Characiformes > Alestidae > Ladigesia > Ladigesia roloffi. The sequence continues at coordinate 20,194 of JBBKCR010031255.1, forward strand.
CATAACACAAGGACACCTGTAATCTGAAAATAGTACAACGCAACAATACAGTAACTACAGCAATTTGCAGGAATACAATAACACAATTATTATTCCTGGTATAATACAATAATACCTGGAGTAATACAATGAATTATGTACAATAAACAATTCAATCAGTTTTTCATTAAAACCTTTAAAAATGGCAAAGCAATTAGCCACTGATTGTGAGCTTACTCTAATATTACAAAACATAAAACACTAAAGTGTGTGCTGATTTGAATCCGGATTCAGAAAACCGGATTTACCTATAAAATATGTTTTCTTAGTACTAGTATTCTAACCCAAAATTAATGGACAAATATACTAATGTACTAGTTTTCTAATCCACTAGTTTAGGATTAATCTACTAGTATTCTAGTCTAATAGTATTCTAATCTACTCATTCTAATCTACTCCTATTCTAATTTTGGACTTCCCCACTTTAACACACTTAACACAACAAATAAACCTCTCTGTCCTCATGTACACTAACGACCCACAACCATCTTCACCTACACACACACACACACACACACACGCGCGCGCTAATTCCCTCTCTCTCTCCCTCTCTCACGCACACACACACACACACACACAACCTCTCTCAATCAGAGGCTTTCTAAAGCAGCAACAGCAGAAAACCCGGATCAGCTCGACGGAGTTGCAGTAATTTGTTTAATCGTTTTCATTTCTTTAATGTAAACAGCGACCGGAATGTGGACCGGAAGAACCCAACACAGGCTAGAGGAGTGTAGATAAAGAACTCACCGAATGTCGGTACCGTTCAGGCTGGAGTTTTCGACTGTGAAGTTGTAAGAAGAAAAATCGGGAGTAGTTGTTGGAGCCTCGTTGCTGGTTTGTTTACATTCAACGGTTTGATTCGTATTCGTGTAAAGCGGAGGCTTTTCGGTGCGATGGCAACCCAGTTAAAAACAGCAAGACTGACTGTACCCAGTGTGTGTGTGTGTGTGTGTGTGTGTGTGTTTTGAGTAACAGTGTAGCAGCCGGGTTGTTCAAAGGAAAGAAAAGAAGGGGGGCAGGGGAGTGCGATTTCGCGGGAGTCAGACGAAAAAAAGGGGGAGGGGGAGGGTGGTGAGAAAAAAAGATAAGGACCTCCCACCACAAGCCCAACATTCATTAATACCGAAACTCAATATTAAATTGGACTTGTTAAGTGACACTATATTGGACAAAAGTATTGGGACGTGTGAGTAAATTCAAATACACAAACCTCCTTTGGAGCTGTAACAGCTCCCATTCTTCTTTGGTGGGTTTTTCCCAAGATTTTTGTTTTTGTGTCATTGAGCATTTATGGGCTCAGGCGCTGATGTTGGAAGAGAAAGCCTGGCTCGCCGTCTCCGTTCCAGTTAATCCCAAAGGTGTTGGATGGGTTTGAGGCCAGGGCTCTGTCCAGTCAATTTCTTATACACTGAACTCCTCCAGCCATATATTTATGAAGCTTGATTTGTGCACTGTGGCACAGTCATGCTGGAATAAAAAAGGTTCTTTCCCAAACTGTGTCCACAATGTTGGAAGCGTGATATTACCTAAAATTTTGGGTATGTGTATTTTTCTAGCACAAAACATTCAAGATAAGAACAACTTTGATTCTTGTGATTTAATGCGAATGCAATAAAAATACATGCAAATAAATAGCAACAGATGATGTGGGAATGAGATTAACATTCAGTAACATTCAATCGTTTTACAGACTAAACTGCTGAGTTGTATATTGCACAAATCCAATTACGAACAAATAATGACTTCTGGAGATCTGAGCATCACAGTCTTAATGAGGAGTCAAACAAATTGTGTGTGTGTGTGTGAAATACACATATTTAATCTTGACTTAGACTTTGCAATTTAACTATGATATTAAACGTTCACTTATGTTTTTTTATTGCTTTTTAATGTTTCAAATCAAACAAAAGGGTTCAGTCAATCACAAATGGTACTGTGATCGTCATTCATACTCAACCCCCACCCCCAACTCCGTCCCACCCTTCATCCTCCAGTCCCTCCTCCGTCCAGCAGTCGACGAGTCGATCACTCAGGCATATGACCCAGCCGAATAATTTACGGGAAAAATGTGAATCACAAGGGAAAGATAGACCTAATGGAGCGAGTGAGAGAGAAAAGAAATGTCTCTGTGTGCAGGGGGAGTAGGAAGAGTGGAGGGGGAGGGGGGTGCTTGGGGTTGAGTTGCCGGAGGGGGCGGAGCAAAGGACCTGGTGGGTGGAGCGTATTTAGTCCCGCTGTTGGAAGAAAAAACGCTTCAGCCTTTGCAGCAGCTCTTTGTCTGAATTACGCTTTCCACACTCTACATGTTTTAGATCAGCTCACACTGAATTTGTGTTCAACATATAATAGACACAGTCTAATATTTTGCCTGCATATTTTTCCTTTTTCCACATTTGTCAAGCCTTAATACCAAGAACATGTTTGTGTCATTATTTACTGCTATCAGTTACTACATTGTAAGGAAACTGCAATCAGTCTACGTTTGCTCTTTAAGTGGCTCTGTTCAGAGACTGGTAGCATCTATAAAATCAGGATCAGAAAAGTTGCTTATTCTATGACTGCAGAATCAGAAAACATACAGAATCAGAAAAAATGCTTATTCTATGACTGCACAGACACACAAAACAAACACAAGAACAAAAAATATTATATGCTATATTTTCAAATGAATCCAGATGCTTCCTCAAGTAAGCGAATTCGGTTCATTCAAACACATCCAAAAAATTTTAGTTTGTATAATCTCTATAGAACAGAATTGAACATGACTTTTCCAGTAGTAACTGATCTCGACTTTTCCAGTACTAAACCTGGCTGTGAGGATATAAAGCCATCAAGCACTGTGAGGGGATGTTTGTTCTCTGGATTTTGTGGAGCTCTATTCAACGGCTAGTGCGTAGGTTGTTTGTGATACAGAACTACTGATCCCGCATTATTACCTGACCTCACTAGTGTCTCTGATGCAATCAAATCCTCAAAGGAATTTTCGAGTTTAAATCCGTTCCCAAAAATATAGGGGACACACACACTCTCTATTAATCAACTCTCATTTTGGAAGAAACGATAAAAGAGCAGGTGACCACAAACTTTTGGACATGTGGTGTAGTATAAGCCAAAATAATACAAAAAAAAACTAAATACGCTATGCTATAGACATAAGCCTCAGATCTGAAGCCTGACGTACGCTAAGGCCTGTTTCTGTAATCAGCAATAACGGGGCCAAACAGATTTTGGAAACATGCAGATGTAAAACAGTAAAATGGTACAGGACAGGTTTCCAAGTAAAAATAATAATAGAAAACGACACATGTTTGAAGTCGCAGTTTAGATTACAACTGTCATGTTAAAGCCAGCCATTTTGTTCCTGTGCCACATGCTGCTCGTGAGGCTCGATGTCTTCTCTGTCCAAAATGTCCACCAAAATGCTGCACTTCCAACAGCGACCTCTAGGGGGCCCACACACAGAGGACGCTTGGGGGGATTAAGTTGAATTCATCCCTTATGTGATAACCTGTTCGGACATGTAGCTGCTGCGTTGTGGCTTGTTTGTCCTCTGTTGCATGTCCAGATCTGTGAATACACATGAGAGGAAAATAAATAAATATATATACATATAAATACATAAATAAATCCAGACATCTGGGAAGTCCCGCTAGGCTAGTCAAGGTCAGCCAGGAGCCGCATGGGCCTACCTAATTTAGTTATTTGGTCGTTCCATGTAATTTGCTTTAGTTATTCCATGGTTATTTGGTTATGCCATTTTCAGAATAAACAAGATCAATCAGCCGTGAAGTGCTTGAAGCTGTTGCTTGAAGCTGAAGCACCACAGCCCTGAAGGGACATAGTGGATGAGGATAAAAGACCAGCTAGAAACGGCTTTGAAAGTGGAGCAGAAATAATACAGGACAGGGTGGATGGATCGTTAACGTGGGAAATGGTACAAATGGTAAACATTATATGGTCAAAAGTTTTGGGACACACCTGTTTTTCTGGGTTTGGGCCAGACCCCTTATTCCATTAGAGCGTAATCTTAATGTTTCCGCATACCAAGACATTTTGGACAATGCTATGCTTCCAGCTTTGTGGATACAGTTTGGGGAAGAACCTTTTCTGTTCCAGTATGACTGTGTCCTAGTGGTCCGTAAATACATGACTGGATGAGTTCAGTGTGAAAGAACTTAACTGGCCAACACAGAATCCTGACCTCAACCCCATCCAGCACATTTGAGATTAAATATAACGGAGAATGCGGGCCAGGCGTCCCAATACTTTTGTCCATATAGTGTATGCGTCTGCACCGCTATGCTCCTCCCTCTTTTTCACTTAGAGGAGAGATGTGTTCGGAAACATGAGATTCATGAGCGTAAACAACGTGTTAACACATATTAAAAACTCAAAAACACTACCACAGAACACGGATTTGCACCAAAATTCAACAATGACAGGACTTAAGTGTTCAAATATATAGGAACACAAGTGATCTCCTAAACATTTCAAGTGAAAAAAACGTTGCAAAAAGGTTTTCCCAGTCGAAAGTGGTGAAATTGATGTGTAATGTTTAGACATGTCTCTTGTTTGGTTATAAATATGTACAAAATTACCTTATTTAGGATACAAATTGATAAAATCTTATTTGACTTTGGTTGTGTTCTTCAGAACCGGGCTCAGGCAAGAAGATAGAGAAAATATAACACTGTATATGAATTTATCAGTCTCAGATGTATATTTGTCCTTCCGAGCCTCTAAATAATAATCGTGTCAGTCGTTTCATCCAGCTCTAAAACGAATAACATCGAACGCCGTGTGAATTCGTTTGTTTTACACGTGGCGTTCAGATGGACTGATTTCAAATCCAGCCTTACAGCGCCCCCGCGTGGATACGGTAGACAACGACGCGACTTTATATATTAAATGAACTAAAGTATTGGGACAAACTTGTTTTTCAGGGTTTAGTCCCTTACTTCTAGTGAGGGGCAATCTTAATGACATGGTCCATGTTAATGTAGTGGTCAGATGTCCCAGTACATTTGACCATATATTGTGGTATGTCTGGTCAGGTTTGTTTTCATAACAGAACATGCAACTCACTACGAAACCAAACCCCTTAATTTTACCCCTTAATATATCCTTAATTTCCAAGAAAGTAAGGAAAATTAAGTGGAAAAGTGCACAGATTAAGGCTAATTAAGGGGTAAAGCTACTGAATTTTCCCCTTGTTTTTAAAATTTGCCCCTTAAATAACTGAGCCTTCTGAGGAAAATGCCATATGTTTAGGATTAAGGGGTTTCACACTCACACCGTAAATCACTTTTAAGGTAAAATTAAGGGAACTGTTTACAAATTAATGGGCACTTAATTCAAATTAAGGTGTTTGGTGCATAAATTAGGGTAGAATTAAGAATATTTTAAGTACATTATGTTTCATAGTGACTGGTCTTCTACAAACAGAAACCTATTTTAAAAAAAGTTAAAAGGAGGCCCACAACTGATGGAAATCACATTTATTAAATAAAAATGTAATAAATAATACATGAAACAATACTTTGCGATAATACTCAAACGTATTTTAATATTCCACAAGAAGCATTAATGAAGAAAATGAACTGATATTAAATAAATAGAAGGAGGTATTCGTATCCAGAGAGTTATGGGTTAAGTGAGTGGTTCAGTGAGTTGATCTGAGATGAGCTATAGCTAGTGACATAGTGTATGTGCAGAGGGTAAAATGCAGTCATATGTAAGTGAAAAATATTCAGAATGATCTGTGCTTTGACTGTAATATCAAGTGGTTTACACAAATGTTTCGCATCAAACTTCGACCCAGCTATGTACATGCATACTGATAAAAACATTGGCACACATGAAGTACAAAAATGGATATGCAGACCTCAGAGATGAAAAGGCACACACACACACATACACACACACACACTCAGACACACAGGCCACAAACACATCTATACAAAATGCATTGGAATTAAACCTTCAAAAGGAATTCTACTTAGTGCTTGGTGTGCTGTTCTAGGATATGAGTTTGTGATTCCTGAAAGTGTTGGAAAAAATCTCTATTCAAGGAAAATTGCGACTTGGATAGAGAAGGACAGTTTAAAAACAGCCATTCTCTCTTGTTAAAATAGGAAAGGTGGAATAGAATGCAGGAGATGTACGTCAATAGTTTGTTGTTTAGGCTTGTAAACATGTACTTTCTGAGTTCCTGACTTGGTCTGGCAGCTAGAGATTAAAGGTCATTTGGCAAAGCTGAAAAAACATACCCTTTTTATTTGGACCCCCATATGACCTGTGCAACTGAATGGCAGTGTAGTCACCCGCCCATGTGGTGAATGACTGAAGTACAGGAGTAACTGCTCTCTGTGGGGGATATACTAGTGGTGGAGAGGAGCAGACAATAACGCAGCACACCTAAATTAATTTGAGCAGTAGGTCGGGACTATCTAAGTCCATCTTACGCTGTGTGCGGTCGTGAAGTGGAGAGATTTTTCTAGAAAGGAAGTTTGGTGTGAGGAGAGGCAAAGACAGATGTGTTTGGACAGTTCAAAACAAGCAATAAGACAAAAAACTCCACAGCAATGAAATCCCCAGAACATGCGTTGATGTATTTATCCGCAATGATTAGATGTAAGCATCCTTCTTCTTGTACACTTCTCTACTCTCTCTACTCTCTCTCTCTCTCTTTCTCTCTCTCTCTCTCACAGGTTGCTCTCCTGCGTGTCGCTGCTGGAGGAGATGGGGTGAAGTCCTCCGTTGTCGTTGAGCCTCTTGGCACGGTACGTCTCATAGTGGATGTTGTGGGTGACCTCCTTCAGGTCCTGTAGGTGAGACCTGAGGGTGACAAAAAAATGCTTCATATATCATCAGTAACAGTTTCTGAAAAGTCATTTGTTTACAAAAAACACTATATATCTTTTTACAGATAATTTTACATTGATTTTAATAATAATAATAATAATAATAATAATTTTTATTTATATAGCGCCTTTCCAGTGCTCAAGGACACTTTACATAATC
>JBBKCR010031284.1:0-11584 GCA_037577295.1 Ladigesia roloffi
GTGTGCGCAAACACTCTTCCTGTGTTTGTTTTGTTTCTCCCTCTCCCACGGCGCTGTGTGTGTGTGTGTGTGTGTGTAGTTTACTTGCTTAATATTTACTTGCTTAAAAATGTATCTACTTATTAAGATTGAAACTGTGTAATATTTTTTTAGAATATACCCAGTTCAGTTAAGAGGTCAGTTGCTTTCTTTTGTCTCTGTTTTGCTCACTTTCTCTCAACCTTTTTTTGTCTACCTAAGGATTAAGTAGTCCTGGTGGCAATGGGCCTCCAGGACAGAAAGGTGAAAAAGGCTGCATTGGATTGCAAGGTCCTCCAGGTCAATGGCAGCAAGGGACCAAGGGTTCAAAAGGCATATCTGGGCCCCCAGGTACACAATGACCTTGTCCATTATACTGCTATGATATCACTTCCCAAGTGTTTCCTAATCTTGCGATAGAGGCCCGAATTCAAGAGCAGCACCACTGAAGCTCTGTTTCAACACAGTCTGCTCAACATTTTTTTTGTTTGCTAACTGCCATAGATATGCTTTAACTCTCTCTCTCTCTCTCTCTCTCTCTCTCTCTCGCTCTCTCTCTGTCGCTCACTCATCTCTCTTGCACGTTCGCTCTCTGTTTCTCTCTCTTTTTCCCATCATTCCACAGGTGAGCTTGGTAGGTTTGGTAACCCAGGTCGCCCAGGCGAAGACTGTAAACAGGCTAAACAAGGACAGCATGGTGAACCTGGCTACATTGGTGCGGATGGACAACCAGGTGTGTGCCTGGAGAAACTAATGTGGGTTGGGAGGGCTTATAAAGGGATAAATTGATACTTTAAGGACCACATATCAGCTCTGATCACTACATGCTCCAACTTCCCCTGCCTTAGGAGAGAACACCAAACATTCAGCTAGCAAACACTACAGAACACACTATGCTGCGCTTTGATAAATATGTTGGAAGTAAAGCCATCTTTTACCTCATAGAATGCAGTCCCATATGTATAACATGTATTTGTGGGAATTAGACTTCAAGCACTCTGTATGTCCTTTTTTTAATGACCCCAGTGTGTCTAGGCCATGTTACCATATTTGCATTTTTGTGAACACTTTTCTCCAAAGAACAGGTTTATCTATAGGCCTGAATATTTACACAAGTCAATTGAATGACCTCAGAAATGCATAGTGTGTGTGTGTGTGGACCCTTTTAGGACCCATAGGGCCTAGAGGACCTCCAGGCCAGTCGATTCCTGTGTGTGGGGATATAGGTGAGAACGGAGTTAGAGGTAGTCCTGGATATAAAGGAGAACAAGGGCCTCATGGTCCCCAGGGACTTCCAGGAATTCAAGGCCTCAGTGGACAGAAAGGTAACACGCAAATATGACATATGTGACACGTATCACTGAAAGTGAAAGTATAATTTGTATTAAAAAATTAATAAATCTAAGGAAATTTAGCATTAACACCAAATTTCTGGCACAGTCATATGCTAAAATTCATTTTCAGATGATTTAACGAGATTATATTCTTTTGAAATATCAACCAATCTTATATAAAATATTAATTTTAGTGTGTGCCTCAAATTTGACCCTTCTGCAGTCATTTGTTTAGGTCAATCTATGATTGAATGGGTTAAATGCAAAGGAAGAATTTCTGTTTTCATCTATGAGAGTATGATCATTTTCTAAATCCACAGTACTATTTTCAAATGCCACATGTAAACAGACACAACACTTTAAATCCTCAAGTTAAATATCTGTCTTTAGTCCTAACACTGATCTTTTGCAAGGTGATTGTGGTACAGGTATAATAGTCGTCTTCCATATATTATTAAACAGAGCCATTATTCCCTTAAAAATCAGATTTATTAACCACTTGTTTTGCTAATGCTAAAGCTATATACACTGGTTGGGTGTCTGAGCAATCCAACAGCCAACACCGGAGCATAGGAACCTTCCAAATATAATGGGATATTTTGGATACTGGTTGCTACATCATACACGTTATCAGTTTTACATGGTATAGTTTATTGCAATCTCCTACACAGATGCAATTGCTGACAGATTGACAGTGAAAAAAGAGATTCAAGTCAAAAAGGATACATGACTATGCATGTGGAAAAAAAAAAGAATCTTGAATCTTAAACATGGATCTCATAATATCATTCTTCAGTAGACAAAGCAAATTATCTTTAGAAATAAAGAAAACTACACCATGTATTTTGAAAGGTAATTGTTTTTTTCCTTATTTGTAATTATGCTTTTATGCATTCTGAATTTTATTAGGCGAGAAAGGAGACATGGGGGGTTTGGGGTTTCCTGGACCTTGTGGCCCACCGGGCACATGTGCCAGTCCTGGGCCTAAGGGACTCAAGGGACCAAAAGGAGATCAAGGTCAGTGTGTATCCTAACACACACAGAACAGATAGTGTCATTGTAGTTGCAGATGATTAAAATCAAGCTTATCATTAAGTGGCAAAATCATTAATCTACCAAAAAACAAGACTAAAATGCATGTGTTGCCCATAATGGCTGCTGCTGCTGCCACCGACTGTATTAACAGACCTAAGCAGCCAGAAGCCATCCAGATACAAGTTCACAATCTTAGATTCACTTACATTTAAATTAGTCAGCGATACAATCATAGATGAATTGTGCTAACAAAATATTTTGGAATAAACACCAGTATAGAATTGCACCACTCATATTCTTCAATCTCATTCACTCCTCCCTGTGTACTTTCTCTCCATCTTCACCTAGGACCTTGTGGAGAACCAGGGGATGTATTATATGAGCCTGTATTTCCTTCCAAAGGCCCGTATGGACCTCCTGGCCGTTACGGCCCACCTGGAGATCAAGGTCCTCCAGGACCACAGGGTCCATGTGGCCGAGAAGGTGCAGCCACATATCAGACGCAACATTAAATTTTTGCCTTTGCTCTACACAAATCAGGTGATGTGTTACTTAGATTTTTTTTGGTTAATGTTTGTTTTGTTTTCATCTTAGGGCAAAAGGGTCCCGCTGGAGTCACGGGCTTGCAAGGCCTAAATGGAGCACCAGGAGCAGATGGACCTCCCGGACCAGCAGGAAGAAAAGGTGCGAGGGGACGACCAGGAAGACAGGGTATGTCTGTTTGCTTTATTATTAAATACAAATTTTAAGTGTATTTTCATGGTCAGCATGGCATCCACTTCTTATAGTGGTTCTCAAAGGAAGATGCACATATGTCTTCAGGCTAGATGTTGAATTGTGTTTTCTTTAGTGGCCTAACATATTTTTAAACACACTTTGGTCACGTCTGATGCAGCTTCACCCTGAGCATTGAAATCGAATGTCTCTTTTTTTTACTTGTAAGGCCCCAATATTACCCAATACACTGCATTAGTACTCCATTACTTAACTAACATACAGACATGCTTTTCACAATAATCATTTCTTGAGCAGTGTTTCCGAATCTGTTTCAAGTTCTCTTATATAAAGAAGAAATCTAATTCTGTTATTTCATTACTGTTTTTTTTTTTTGTCTTTTTATGACGGTGTTTCGACTAGGTGCACCGGGGCCTAAGGGAGAGCCTGGCCTTTCCGGAATCTCACAGACGTGTAATTCTGGCTTTGTGGTGGTCAAGCACAGCCAAACACCAGAAGTGCCTTCATGCCCTAAATCCACGACTCTGTTATGGGAGGGATACAGCTTACTGTACTTAGAGGGGCAGGAGAAAGCACACACACAAGACCTGGGTATTTGTCTGCCACATACTGCACACAGACACACACACACACACACACATCCCAAACACACACACACACACTCTCATACAAACACACATACACATAAACTGTAATAGTGTCTTCAACAAAATTACAATTTGTTACCTAAAGTATAACATAAAATAAATTCATCTTAATTCATATAAACCCAATAAATAAACAAATATATAATTGTTATTACTAACCAGAATGATTTTGAGCAACAATGCCTCACTATTGGCACAAATGTTTTGAGTGAAATTTATGGCACAACCTCAGCAAAGCTAGACATGTCTTTTCACTTTTGAAACTTGATTGTTTAAATTCCTGTGTGAACATAAAAGATTGTAACCATTATTAATATTCATGTGGCCGTTAGGGTTGTTTATGATCTGCCTAATTTTACTGCTACTTAATTTAGCGAATTTTACAAAAATGAGATGATTAGTTCTGTCAACCCATCTTCATACTTAGGCTGCCATGTGAATTTTGTTTCTAAAATATTTCTTCATTGTGCTTTTAAGTATTTAAAGAACTATAAAACAGAGCTTTTACCAAGTACATGTATATGATGTGTGTTTTTTAACAGGTCAGGCAGGCTCGTGTGTACGTGTATTCAGCACCATGCCTTTCTTCTACTCTAACCCGCGCACCTGCTACTATGCCAGTCGCAACGACAAATCCTATTGGCTTTCCACCACCAGGCCGTTACCAATGACACCTGTGTCTGGGCAACAGATTAAAGAGCACCTCAGCAGGTGTGTGGTGTGTGAGGCTCCATCGCCAGCCATAGCCATTCATAGCCAGGACAACAATTTTCCCAGGTGCCCTGAGAACTGGAGCAGTCTCTGGACAGGATATTCATTCCTAATGGTATGTGTGTTTGTGTCATTACATTTAATGTTAAAAAAGCCAACATGCCTAGGCAGTTTATCAATGTTAAGAATATTAGTGCATTCCTTTTATTGTCTGAATTGCACTGCGGTATTAGCAATTCCTCCAGTCTCTTTTGTGTATTCATTAAACAAGATATATGAAGAAAAAAAAACAAGTCTGTCCGTATCACAGCATATGGTGTACATGTGATCTCAAGAGTTTAAGAAATTGTATTCTGGTGAACCTGATTTCAGGTTGTGCTTGAGGTTCATGCCTGCAGATAAATGCCGCCTCTGCTGCCACTGTTAAAATAATTCGCTCAACACATATTTTGAGACCTCAACATAGATTTACCTGGTTTTGATATGGAGAAGCAAATAATTTCCAAACCAGCAGTTATGAGATGCTCAAACAAATTGATTCAAGTGTGTTTCCACATGCTATTTTGTGAAATCTTCGACCATGTACCATGCACATCCAGTAAATAAATCAAAAAGGTGGAATGGCACAGAAATGAATACCAGGTGCTGTATTTTTTAAAGGTATTCTGGTTCAAACAATTGACTTTTGGAATGGCATCATTCACTGAATAAACGTAATTATGATGGAGAAATTGTGAGATCAGAGATTTATAATTAACATGTTTGAAATGCAGGTGTTATAGAGCATCAAAGTGCATCAAAGTGTCTCATAACAATGATGACCAACTGAAATCACTCCACATGATCGTTTTGTCTGTGTCCTCCAGCATACAGGATCCGGAGATGAGGGTGGCGGCCAGTCTCTGACATCACCAGGAAGCTGTCTGGAGAATTTCCTTGCACATCCATTCATGGAGTGCCAGGGCGCACTAGGCACTTGCCACTTTTTCTCCAACATTTATAGTTTCTGGCTCTCCCGTGTGTCCGAACAGAACTTTGACATGATCCAAGAAAAGGTCACTCTTAAACAAGTGAGTGAGCAGCGCAACAGCATTAGTCAATGCAGTGTCTGCATGTTAAATGGCAATGGCTATCATATTTGAGCAAAGACCCTTCCCGCGTCCCCTTTGCGACTCTGCAGAAGAGATGCACCTGGTTGATCACTTGAGTAAGAGTCATTCAAAGCCTGCAAGTCATTTTCTCTTACTAAATAGGAGCAAAGAATAAAAGAGAAATGAACTTTGGGACCTTCTCGCACTGAATGAACAACTGTGAACTCACCCTCCTTCGCTATGATTTCCTGTACAATGTTCACCTTTAACTGTAGATGAATTCCAGCTGTTGAGTCAGCTACATTCACATTGCAGGTGGTCCATCTTCAATTCTGATTCGGGTCACTTTCATACACGACATTTCCATACATTTGTAGACACCTGCTCATCCAGAGTTGCTTCCATAGTAACAGAATATTAGTAGGTTGCATCCTTTGCTGCATCAACAGCATCTACTCTTGTGGAATATTGCTGGGAGGATTAGTGAGTTCAGGCACTGATGTTGGATGATGAATTTTGAATCAGAAACATCATATTGATTAACATTGCTCCATCACTCCAGAGAATCCAGTACCTCGGCTCCATTGCAGTGCATTGGCAATTCGTTTCTATCCCACAAGCTGTGTGCACAACTGAACACCTGTCTTAGCAATGGGTGCAGCTTCTCTAAGGTGAATTTACTAATTAGAAGGTATGTCTTTATATATTTTGGAATTGTACTTTATGGGATACTGATTCCTCCCCAGTTCCTGACATGTAGTAATGTGATTTTTTAAATAAGTCCAGTTCAACATGTTCCATATTTCATCAGTCCACTTCCTCATTTCATAATAATTCTGTGCTGATGAGAATACACATTTTTCAACATTTCTGCATAATTCAATTTGAATTTATGGTTGTTCAGCGCAGGTTGTGAAGAAACTTACCAGCTCAAATTTCCTTACAGTGAAGCTGATAGGGACCAGGGGTCGCAATGTCTACAATGCAAATATATCCATTATATTTACTAACCAAAACCATCAGCAAAACATCAGTCCTTTTAGGTTTTGAAAGACAGTGCTGATAAAAAATATAGTGGTAAATGCAAAATAAATGGAACCATGCCTCACAGTGCCATGCATAAACCTTATCTCAAAAATCTCAGGGATCAGGCAACCGATTCAATTCACACAACAGCTTTCCGTGAGGTAGCTTTCAAAGGCATGAAACTTTGGATGTCTGGTTCCTACCACCACTGCACAATTCTAAGTGTAAACAAGTTTCTCTAGAACAGAGCATTTCTTGACCAGATCACTCTGAACGACTTTGTTTACATATTAACCATTTCATTCAGCATAATATTTGTATTCTCCTTTAAGTACAACTAGCGATCGATGCTGCTGTGTCTGTTTTTTTTTTATTATTTAAATGAGTGGGCGGAGTAAAGAGTTGCTCTTCTACAGACATGAGTCAGTTCAGGAGTGCAGCCTGTTTAGACTAATGTAGGATGGTGAGCCCATTAAAATGAATAATGTGGAGATCCATGAAAATCTGAATTGAGCACCTGCACTGTGCATGTATCCCTAGTTGCAGAAGTTGAACAGTTTTTTTTCTACCTTGTGATTCCATCAGTCACCTGTCATACACCCAGCAAACTCCTGATAAGTCAGTTAAAAAATAGGCAAATCTTCATTCCCAGAGATCAAAACTCACTTGAAACATTCCCTTCATAGTGCTCCGGCACTGCCTGGCCCAAATTACACAGCGATATGACTTTAAAATGACTTTAGGAGCATCGCTGAATCCTGTTCACCGTGAGACAAACAGCACTGATACAATTAGCTTTTACCATTCATCTGTGTACTTGTCCTCACTTCAAAAACTGGTGCTAAATGCCATTAAGTAGCAGCATTGTCACTTTTCAGAGAATATGACACTTCATTATATTCCATTTAGTTCTTCTATGTTTATTCTTTAGCCTTGGCTCCTGCTGCATCTCATTGCCAGCCATCACGGTTTCATTACCGCCCCACTGGACCATTATTCTCCATTACGGTATCCTCTCATTCAGGATTATAACCTCATATCCACTTTATCCATTTAGTGGTCCCAGACATGCCGCTTCTTCAGTGTTCTCCAGTTTTTCTTGTGTTTAGAGGCTTCAAATCCATATTTCCCCCTGTTCCTGTATTATACTTTGGACTGACATCCATTTTTTGCTTCCTGGAAAAGCCAGTCTTCAATATTTGTCAGTAGCAGATTTTTTTGTTCATTTGATTTTTTTTCTTCTGTTTGTATAATTAGACAGTGCTGTCCTTCCTGCTGCTGGCTGAACTAACTCGCACCATTAACACTAACTCCAGCACATATTACTGGAACTCCAAATCACATATTACTGGAAGTATAGGAATTCTTTTTGTTTTGCTCTTGGGCCTTACATACTCAGCTTGTTTGTAAATATATTTGCACTGTTGAAAATACAGCATTACTTTATATTTTCCTGTAAATGGCAAGAGTATTTATTTAGGTAGATATTATATTGGTGCTAATTTGGAGGAAAAAAAACAAATTCTGTGAAGAAGTGGAACTTACCACTAAACTATGTGTGGTGAAATTTATCGGTGGAACATGTGTATTGTCTTATCGGTGATAATAGATCTAAAAAACACATAGAAATGGAACACCTTTTATACACAGGGGCACACACCCAAACATACACACACAATTCAGTGCTTTCTCCTTCATTCAAATTTAAATGTGGTACTGTTTTGTTTATTATTCGGTTTAACTGTTTGATATACTATTTATGATTTTTCCACACTATGAAAGTAAATGGAATGGGTCTGACCCATGAAAGCTGAGTTTCATTTGCAGTAGATATGCACCGAGTGTCTGTGGCTGCTGTAGTTTCCGCCACACTACAAAGGTTTAGAGACTATTACTGTTGTGTATTAGATGTAACAAAGAATGCTCAAGAACTGCCAAAGCAGTGATAAAACAAGCCGGTTGTACATTTACTGGGCCTGTCCTGCACATAGTTGTGTTTCTCATGCAATACATACTCACTTCAAACCAGAAAGGTGAGTTAATTAGTATATTTGTTTTAAACTAATTATCTGCCCGCACCCACTGCACACATGCATAAATACACCTGCAAAAGGATTCACTCCAGTAACTACCCTTCAACCAATCAGGAACGATCTTCCGTGAATACATTTAATCCTCATTGGACGCTCTCACTAACACACACTCATCTAGACAATTACCAGTATTTTTACATAAAAGCTCAGTATATATGGACTGTTTGTATGATTTAAATAAAGGCATTTTCTTTGAAAATTTGTATCATGCTATTTATTTCCAGCAATTTGTGGTCGCTGTAAGGTAGGTAAAGCAATAAAGATCTTATAGAAAATTAACAGAGATATGGTAAAAAAAAAAAAAAAATGCTGGAGCATTCATTAAAATAGCACAGAATCTAAAGTTTTTAATAGTTAAAAAAAATAAATACTTCCATAATACGAAAAAAGTCAAGAGCAGCACTGTTGGTGAAATCACAACCACCCTGTGCAAACTAGCAAGACCATAAAGATAGTAAACAGTTGAAAAGGTTAGAATGGCTTAAAAAGCTTTATAAAACTTTCACAAAATCTTCAGAAACACATTTTCTGGATAAAATGAATGATAAGTTAAGGCATTAGGAGTCTTTTTATCCAAAGTAAATGCAGTAAATGACAATAGTATGGTATCTAAGACTGTACATTTGTAATAAACTGAAAATACCACAGCATAAGTGATTTAAATGCAATCTTGTTGACAATTAGTCAGGCAATGTATGTAGATACTGTAGGGGCATTTCATTCCAAGCAGTGCAAAAAGAAGGAGGCCATAGATGACATTCATTCCTCTGCTGATCACAGGTAATCATCCTATTCATATTTGGTCTGGTTGTTCCAACCACAATATTCTAACTATTACAGCATCATTCCATTTTCTTTCTTCACCGAGCCGTCAACTGTTAAACCTCTGAAGTCTGCGTTGCCGCATTTCTTCCATCGGTGGGTTTGAGTTGACATTAAATCCATAGAATGGTCTGGTTTGAGTGGAGCCCCCTACAGAACACACATATAAACACATAGAGGAAGGACCTGTAGATGGCAGTAGAAACATTCAATTCCCTACAAACTATTGGTTCTAGAAAGAAATGGTAGAATTATTATAATATCCTAAACATGTATTAATCCATTGTCGGTTTTCTTTATCTTATCAGTTATATTACCAAGCAGTCAAGCAAATCAACACTACTTCATTAAAAAAAATTATGAAATAGTCCACCTTGTTCCTGAAGGCTGGCTCTGATGGCTGCCTCATACTGATCCTCTTCCGACAGGCCAGCTGTGTATCGGTGCTGTGTTGGTGCAGCAAACCCATCCCGCTGCTCTCTGTAGGACGTACTGGAGTTGTAGGAGCTGTGGGGGCCCTGTCTGTAATTGGACGAAGTGTGTGGAGGGTATGGTGTTCCATAACCACTGGAACCTGTAAGAGATTACACAAGGACATTGTAACATCTCTGATTCAAATAATGTAATATTCTCCAAGCTTATTATTATTATTATTATGTTTATGTAGGTGACTACTGACCTGAGGAGTTAAAGTACGTGTAATGCCTGTTGTTGTTTCCACTGGAAGTGACAAAACCTGAGGGCCAGAAAAAGGTTTGTTTACTTGTTTGTCAATAGCTTTTGATGAAAAAATGAGTTTGTGTAAGAGAATTTGTCTTTGGGTGTTCTTTATCTAGTGTGTGTATTTTTGTGAGTGTGCCTATGTGTATGTGAGTTTGAGTGTGTGTGTGTGTCTGTGTGTGTACATAGCAGAGCACTTAGCATGTACCAGGAACGAAAATGAAATCTGTTACCTATTAATAATATGACTTTTCTGTCTCTATTTTTCCATTATATCTGACTTCCAGTGTCGTATTAAAACGTTTAGGCCTCCCTTGCCAAATTGTATGTTTAGTTGGTTTTCTCAGGGTAACTGAATATGTCACACATGACCCCATACAAACCACACACTTCTATATATCTCAACACACAATTACTGAACTAAATGCACAAAATGTGGCCAGTCCAAAACCTTCTGGCACCTGGTTATGTATTAATATTTTCCCCCAAATATACTAAACTTGGCAAATAAAACGAAATCATACACAAACATTTGCATTTGTTTGGTTTGTTCCCTGTAAATTGTGTAAATACTCTAATTTCATTCAACAATACCTGTTATATGACTGCAAATGTCATCATAATCTAGTAAACAACAGTTGTGAATGTCCTCGCTGCTTTTCCATACAGTTCATTTAGTATAATTTAGTAGCTTTCCAAACCTACTGCTTATTTACTATGTATGCATGTAAACAGAATGCATTTAGCCTGTTTTTCATTTGCTTACAGGCAGTGAAGGGAAATGATGTAGTGGTTAGAAGGCAAGAACAAAACCCAATACTGGTTCAGCACAAACCCAACAGATTTTCATTTTATTCCTTATTTAACCTATTCATACCATAAAATAACAAAGACATTGCTTAAATATATTCCAAGGAGTTTTGGGCTATATAATAATAAAAAACCAAAAGGCAGTCCACAAGAACAACCTGATATTTATATGAGATTACATGATATGCAAGAAGACCTTAAATTATATGTTATGATCTTCAGACAGAAACAATATGATACTAGGATATACCAAATATATATAGTGAATTACAAAATTAGTAACAATCATCCATCCTTGATCTCAAACTGCTTTTCCTTAAAACTAATACACTAAAACTAAAATGTTAAAATAGAATAAGCTCTCCCACCTGCACATGTCTTCATGAGATTCTTGAGGGGGCCAGTAACGTAGAGCAACCCAACCAAGATACCAGCCAGATGGCCCACAAATGAGGTCCTGGAGGGTAGAGAGAGAGGGAGAGAGAGGTAGAGAGAGAGAGAGAGGTAGAGAGAGAGAGAGAGGTAGAGAGAGAGAGGTAGAG
>JBBKCR010031313.1:0-11582 GCA_037577295.1 Ladigesia roloffi
TTTTTACATTCTGTCTCTCACAGTTGAAGTGTACCTGTGATGAAAATTACTGACCTCTGCCATCATTTTAAGTGGAAAACTTGCACAATCGGTGGCTGACTAAATACTTTTTTCCCCACTGTACATAGCTCTGTTAGCGCAATAATTTAAGGAGGATTTCTACTGACTGGTACCAGCTCGGTTAGTTTCAACTCTACTCACGTTTTTTGCTTTGCCATAACTAAAATCTGGTACCTGGTGGCATTGGGATGAAAAAAGGAACCCATTCCCCAAGACCCGCCCCAAACCAGCCCGAGACCATGCCCCCATCCCCGGTCATGCTGCATCTGTTTGAAGCGGTTTAGTTATTGTAGTTGGGTTAGGTGGCTTGCATTTTTTTTTTTTTTTTAATTTGCTTATATATTCATATATATTTTAAACCATAAATATTTTGTTCAATTTCAAGCATTCAATTTTTGTTCAGTAAAAATGTCATCCACCATCATTTTGTGGCTTTTGTAAAGTATCAGTTCAGGCACTGTTTTGGCACCGCTACCATTTTGAAAATATTGATTTGGCACCAGTATAAAAAAAAACAAACGATACCCAACCCTAGTCCTGTACGGGCTGGAGGAACCAACTGGCATGCTTGAAATGAGCTGTGTGATGTGTTGGGGATATCTGCTGCGCCTTACTGGGTGTTGCATTCTGTCACGAAAGTAGAGAGGTAGGCACAGGCATGATTTCCATAAGGTGAGGGTTTATTAGTTCAAACACAGAACACTACAAAAGAGAACTAGGGACAGGACCAGATGAGGGACAAGGAGGTGAAAGAGAGGAGAAAAGTAGAGGAGGAAGAAAAAACAGATGGAGAACACATCCAGACATTACATTTTGCATAACAACATAGCTGGTACAGAGCCCTTGAATAATAGTCGACAGCTGTGAAAAGATTTAAGATCCAGCATCAATCCCCAGTGGATACACCCAGAATCGTGACATATAGAGTCTAAATAAAATCTAAATAAAAATCTTTAGAAAGGAATATCCTATACTGCATATAGGAAAACTTCTTATGAAGACTATATAAATGTAATACAGCTGAGTGAAAAACTACCGACACAAATGGTAGTTTACTAAGAAAGTAATATTGGTAGTGAGAGTAGCGAGAACCTAATATTGAGTGAAGTAGTAATGTTCCACATAAAATAATTAAGTGATTTAAAGTGTCACATGATGTTTCACATAAGGATACTGCTTTAGAACATTGCCTGCGGGCGAGCAGGTAAACCTATGGTGGTGTGCTATGTGTTCAGAAAAGTCGTGTTCAGAAAAGTAGACTAACAAAAAAGTTGTTTTACATGTCTCAGTAGACATATTTGTATGAATGACTGGGAGATTTACAGAGCATTTACTAATCTATAAGCCATTACACTATAATGGTAATGGCCAGACATTGTGCTAAAAGCAGTTTTCCACTCATCACCTGCTTGTGTCCACACTGGGTTATATGCACTCCATATATAAAGCTTTGTATAGATCCTCAATCCCCAGAGCTTCTCAGCAGCAGACAAGATCAGTGGAAGAGGGTGTGGACCCCATTCAGACCCCGGGAATCTGTACACAGTCTGAGTCTTCCATCCATCTTCTCTTTTAAAAAATATCCACGCAATGCAGGGGATGTGGTTCGACTCCTCAAATCCTGCCCGAGTGGCTTTGGCAACAGAGGCCTCCAGTGCTCACCTCAGTATCCACCTCAGATAATGGATAGACTCACCACTGAGATGAAGCCACACCCTGCATGTCAATAGTGCTGTCCCTTGGCTAGTGTAAAGGGAGAGAGATAGCCTAAGTTACGCTGAAGACCTCAGCGAGGTCCTGATACTGACCAGGTATATTCACTGGGATGTGAGCCAAGGACTCTCTATAGAAGTACCTCTATCATTTATTTTTGGCATGAAGAAGGCCATGCAACAATCTCAGCATTTTGCCAATCTATTTGTGGCTTTTGCTGTTTCAATCATGGCAGCTCCCAGGGTTTAGTTCATTTTAACACAGTGAATTAAAATTTCTCATGGTGAGTATTTTTAATTGAAACAATTACTGGTAAGGTCATTTTCTCCTCTGGCTCCCCACTAAGTAGGGGCCCATCTAAGGCTCTCGCTGTGATTGGGGAAGCCGTATCCACGACAGGAAGGGACAGTGAGAACACAAGAGAATGAGATATGAACTTCAATTCAGTGTCTAGAAGGGAAGAGAGGGAGAGGGGGTGGTTAGATGTTTTAATAACTAGAGAAATACAAAACTGAATAGAATAATAATCACATGATTTAATTTTTTTTCGTCACACATATACTGGACAATTAACAAGTCCGTGGCCCTCACCGCCACAATGATAACAGAGGGGGCTCGTACATTATCTCTCTAATCCAGCCGCATGGATTCAGGCATGGATTCTTTCTTCCCAAGGTTTGGAACCGGCTTGTGCCCCGAGCCCGACTCAATTTGGTTAAGGGAAGCCAAAGAGAGTGGTCCGCTTCTGCTTGGCATAGAGGTGTTGGTTCAACTTACATAGCGCTCTTACCTGGTCAAGGTAAACATTACGGGAGGTCAGTTCTGTCTGAAGATCCGGCTGGAGCCACTGTCCAATATGCAAAACTGTATGGAATACTTCGTAATCAAAGATTGTCTTGAAGAGTTGAAGAAAGATGGAACAATTCTGCACAGCAGCGCTATTGCTCTTCCGGAAGGCTGCTGTCCAGTCCTGGGCTTGGTGTTATACACTTGCCGTTATTAGTCTCATCGGCTGATCCAAATGAATTGATGATCCCCTACGTGTTATAGGAGCTGGGGATCCTTCTTTGTGAGCAGTGGGATTCCTGCTGTGTCCATGGGTCTGGTGTGGTCAACTGTCATGTCGGCATAGGAGAGGAGGACACAGATGCAGGAGTTAAACAGAACTCAAACAAGCTATAATGTGAATAAGTGTGATGAAATAGGCAGAACAAACACTACAAGACTGTCCCAGAGTTACAATGAAGAGACTTCTTCAGTGCCAAAGAGGACCTCTTTCACACTGATACACTGCTCCTATCCAGGAGCCATGAGGATAACAAGGGGATCTGCTGTCTACAGAGGCACTTAGGTGTAGTACAGCCTATGGGCACTTTAGCCTCTCTGATTCATGCTAGGGAACATGAAACACAAACACAAAAACCAGGTCAGGTGTCCAGTGGCCAGTCTTAGATGAGTCTAAATTCTTACTTTAGAAAAGACCACAGTCCTTGTCCAGCCAATGGGTAAGAGCACCATAGATTTGACCTGAAGGCAAGGAAGAAAGCTTGCCTGACAGATGAAGGAAGCATGCTGGAGACTGCACGCCGGCCACTGGATCGACTGGAGATTTAAAGCAAAGATATTAACACAAGGAACATTCATAAAACACAAACAATCATTACTGAATTACAAACATGATGGGACACCTGGAACTAAAGCAGGTAATCACTAGGGAGAACTTGAAGGCTGACAGGAGGCAGTGATGCACTTATCTCACATGCTGGGAGTCAGAACACACCATGATGTAGACAGAGGGGGTGTGACTGGGAATCCCCAGCTCTGGTGAGCGCTGAGCTCATGCTCAAGTTGGGGAATGGCAGAAGTGGCACAGATGTGACAACCTAGATTAAATTATAATTCATCACATTATAATTTTATTTTAATGTTTTCCAAGTCTAGAAAAGACTGAAATTGTGTTTACTAGTTATTTTATGATATAACATCCCATATTAATCTGACAATGAAATTATTTCTTGCAAACCATAAGGAAGTTTCAGGCCAAATATACACAGGTTTCCTTTGTGTATATGAAACATGTCACAGCAGAAGAAATTCCAGAAACATCTAATGGACTATCCCTGAAGGAAGCACAAAAAATTACACACAGAAAATCAAAAGAATATTCTATTCATATTTAATTTCACATTCAGATGTGAGTATGACTAAGAAGCCTGCATTTCAACATTAATCATTTGCTGGTCTATTGTTAATTCTCACCAGATAAAAAGAAAACTGTATGCATTTGAGAGATGCTCTCATCTAAAATAGGCCATTATAGAACTATGGGTCTTCCCATAGGGTAGTATTGGGTACTTATAGAGGAGGACATCAAACCCTGCTTAATGACGCAAAGGGCGTCCCTAGTCCCATCACACCTTACCAGCCATATTCTTACATATAAAAATTAAAGTATCACTTAGGAAGAAATTAAAGGCTTTAAATACTAACAGGTATGGCTGCTGTAAATACATATGCCTTTTTCTCACAGTGGCAGAATAGAATATGTTTTACTGTCTTTGCGCACCTGAAAACAGAAAAATGCGTTTGAAAAATACAACAAGATTCTTTATTTGTCCCACTCATAGTCATACAAGTACAACACACAGTACAACACAAGTACAACACACTGCACTTAGCCTATTCACCAAGTGAAGCAGGGGGCTGCTGCCAATAAGGAGCCCAGGGAGCAGTGTGAGGTATCTTGCTCAAGGGTACCTCAGTGGTGACACTAGCAGTTGCGATTTGAACCTTAGTCCTCTGAGTGCAGGGCGTAATATTGCGTGAAGTATAATTTTGTTTTTCACACTCTCCAAAATCATTTAATGGGCAATTTCAGCCTAAAATGAGCATTTAATAAATATGCTTTTATGTAATATTCTGTACCTTATCAGTTGACCAATAAACATTTAAAATACTGATCAAATGTGTAATTATCAATACATTTATGGTGATTGTATGTTTTGTCTTGATTAATTGTGTAATTCAGTCAGCTGAGGTTAACAGAAAGATTATCCACCAATATAACTGATTTTCACCTCTATACACCTTTAAACTTTATATCTCAAACGTTTATACAGTCATTTTTACCCCGATGATGATGAAAAATAGGCAATTCGAATTAATTTTGAATGAATTTCATATGTATAAACAGTGAAAAGATATAATGTTTTTTGTTTTAATGAAAGAAACGTAGACAGACAGACAGACAGATAGATAGATAGATAGATAGATAGATAGATAGATAGATAGATAGATAGATAGATAGATAGATAGATAGATATAGAGAATTAATTTCGTGTTGTGGTGTGTTCAGTATGACACATTATATTAAACTGTAGATAGATATGGCCAGTTTATACTGTCAGTTTATAACACTGATAATGATGAGAAAAACATAAATAATATGCAAATCATAAACCAGCGTCCCCAACGTAAGGGGTGCACAGATTTATGGGCGTTGTACTTAATCCGAAGACATAGGACCTACACATGCGCAGACAAACCTGATAGCCTATATCGGCACAACACCCCCGGCGGCTAGCGGGTGAAATGCATGGCTTGTTAGGATTACTGGCGTGTTTTACACATTTATATTTGTCTACGGCGATCGGAAAGTCTTTCTGTGCTGACGTGTGGGGCAGAACTGGGTGACAAGCTGCAACAGCCCTAAGAAGAAGGAGACGCAAAGCTGAAAAGTGAGTCCGTGTGAAGAGTCCGAGCGATGCCTGCTCCTTCCTTGAGTTAGCCGTTAGCCAAGTGTTAGCATTCGTGGCTAACCATCAGAGCGGCTCACAAACCTCTCAATTCTAACCCAAACACGAAAACAACCAGCTTGTTTGCTATATTATGTCTGTTAGTTATCTATATTAACACTGGTTACGTTTTCGTTCACCCACAATAATTCTCAACTGACTTCGTATGCGTATGGCTAACGGAGGCTAAGCTAACAATAGCCTGATGCTAGCTAATGAGGAAATCTACTTGTTGTGGTCTGGCACAGTTGTCCTATTTTGAAAAGACATAACAGATGTGTAACTGCTTACGTTTACATTGATTTTAGGGTATTTGGCCTCAATAAATCCACATAAACACTCACAGCAGTTTATAGTTAAGTTGACTTAGTGGTTAGCTTTCATAGCTTAAATTGGTGTTTCATTTTGCCGGTGGAATGTTGGGGGTGGGGTTATGGAGAAGCTTTAGGATACATACTGACTCTTCTCGATAATGATATTGCTTTAATTGTTAAAGCCGGTGCAAAAAAGATGTGAAAACATGGAGCGTTTTTGTGGCCGCTGGTGGTTAGTAAGTTGCCCCTGATAGCCGAAAGTGGCGGCTTCGAATCCCAGGAGTGATGGTGGCACCAACAGAGCAAGGGACCGTCTCCACACTCCTAACACTCGCAGCACTCCCGGCTGCACACTGCTTTACCTGTTGAATGGGATAAATGCCGAAAATACATTTTACACTATGAGTTAGTTGTTTTGTGTTGTGTTCATGCTTGACCATAAGGGGCCACTTTGTATACATAGAGGATGGAACGGTTGCTATAAATGCGTGTTGGTCTTTCCAGTGGTCCTATGTGTATATTAGGGCTGGGAATCATTATATTTTTAACGCAATTAACACTTTACATCATCTTCCTGTTCAAAGTTTCGAATAAACAGCAGGGAACCCAGTCCCAGATCCCTGCCAGAGAGCGCAGTCATGGCTAATAAAACGTTGTCCCGTGATGTCCTGTGAAGGTTTTTGGTTATTCTGACCCTGAAGGGGAATATTTTCCTTTTGGAAAAGACGCTCGCGCGTCTCCCGGTTCAACTTTTGTCTCAGTGCCGTGGCCATAGTGTGTGTGTGTGTGTGTGAGAGAGCTGGGAGACGTTGTTTATCAAAGCTTACAACTGCCATTTACTGTAACCTAGTTCATAGGTCTGGTTCAGTAAGTGATAAAAAATGTCATTAGCATTGTAGCTAGTGATCGACCGATATTGATTTTTTTATTACCGATACCTATACCAATTATTTGCATGTTTATGTGCCCGATAACCGATATTCAGAACCGACATTTATTTACTATTATACTTCTGTTTTTGACACAATTGTTATAATACCACTCAACTGAAAAAGAAAAAACAGTTTTATGTATAATAATCAATCCCTCCTTGCATACAAATCAAAAGTAGGAGTCAAAGTGCAAAAAAATAAAAATACTTTATAATAAAGGACACTGTTACTAAAGTCTTCAATGGTGAGTAAACTACATATCTACAATTGCATAAACTACTTATCAGTAATTTAGGTAACACATTTAATGTGTGCATTATTGGCTGTTATGTTTAATAAAGGTTACTTAATATAGGAAAGCAAGTAAGTATACTTTTGCCCACAGTTTCCCTTTCAGATGCTGTGCTGAAATGGCGATCATGCGCGTAATTCTCAAAACGCCCACCAGATGGCGGTGTTTATCTGGACACCCGATATTACAAAACCGATGACCGATTATTGTAAAATGCTTAATATGGGGGAAAATATCAGTAAACCGAAATATCGGTCGATCTCTAATTGTAGCCTAAGTTATAGGCTTGTATTCAATAATAAATGGTACAAAAAACTGCTTCTTGTAACGTCTACATGTACGTGCGATTAATTAGATCAAAAATTGTAATCGCTTGCCAGCCCCTACATATATATACATATATATTTCAGCACAGCGTCTGAGAGGGAAACTGTGTGCAAAAGTAAAGTATACTTATATATATTGGGGCTGTCAAGCAATTACAATATTTGGTCTAATTAATTACATGGTGTATGCGAGCGGGTGACCGGGAGATCTGAGTATCTACCCCCGAAGGCAAGCGGGAGACCACAAGACCGGAGAATCCCGAACGCGAGTGGGTGACAAGGAGAGTAGAGTATCTACTCTCGAACTTGAGTCTGTGACCGGGAGAGTGGATGATCTACTCCTGAACGCGAGCCTGTGACCGAGGGGCGGAGTGTCTGCTCCCGAATAGGAGCGTGTACCGGGGGTGTGATTTCCTGAATACAAATAATTTAAAAAGTATTTGTCAGAGTACCGTATTCGTAACAAACACGTTATATGTGCCTTTCCGAATACTGTATTCAGATTCGGCTTCACCCCTAGTCTGTGTGTGTATGTATACACATGTATATTTATGTGTTACATACACATCTTTTACAAAAAAATGTTGGTACTGGATAGGCTTGACCGGTATCCAAATTTTGATACAGCCCAAGCCTATCCCCTATTTTACCTCGGAATACGGTATTACCGTGAATAATAAACAATTGTGATGTATGGCACCCAGTGGACTACAAGTGCACTGGGACCCAAAAACAAACCAAATTTGTACCTGGTTGGTTCATTTTGGAAGAAGCAGGACAAAATATAACCTTTTAAGAAAAGTTTATTAATGCAAATTAGACAAAATAGAAAAAACACTAAAACCAAAAACCCAATAAAGCCCCCAAATTGCATAAAACCGGGCAAGAGTCTCAAGTTAAAATTTGAGCAATTTTGTCTTGTGTACAGAGTATGATGAGACTACAGTGTTGGCAACCTTAAAATGCACAGGCCAACAATTGTTTGATCTTTATTTAAACTTTATTTTACCATTATATTTAAAAATGTAGAAGATGTATAAAATTGAGAAGACGGGTTACAGGTTTTCTGTATAGCAAATTAAATGGTTGTATTTGTGTTAAAACTTGTGGCTTCTGTACCTACTATTGTAAAGATATCTAAGTTTAATTAAAGCAGGTAATGGCACTTTACGTTTCTGTAAACTTGCTGCTTCTATGAATCTCTGGCCGTTGAGTTTATTAGCAACAGAAAATAATGAGTGTGTTCAGGTTGATGATTCTAATCTCCTGTTTGCTTCCTTCTTTCAGAAATTGCCAGGAATTTCTTGTTTGTGTTGGCTTCAAGGTTCAGTGCAGAACTACTGGGTTAACTGTAAGTACTTTGAACAACTTATTATCATTTGCTGAATACAAATCTTGTGTATGAATTAGAAGTGCTGCATTTTAAACCTGATGAGACATGAGTTGATCAATTTGGCAACTAGAATATTGTTTATGGATGAACATACCTGTAGGTGTAAACCAAGTGAGTTTTGTGACCAAACTTGTTGATATTGTTGTCAATAGAGAGTAAGAAAGCCTGATATTTCTCAGCTGTGTTGAGGCATGCTAGCACAGGGTGTTGGAGTGTTATCGACCTACACTCAGCACCATTTATAATTGAGTAAGCATTATTGGGATCTCTGTTGTTGGTGTTACCATAAGGTAATTGTTTTTTATTACAAATAAAGAGACCTGTACTCAAGCCATACCTCTGCTATTTACAGCCCTGCTTGATGGCAGGACCGGAAGATGTCCACAGTAGGCTACAGCCAAGCTGACTGCCTAACTGCTTTTTGATTGCTTAAAAGATTGTCAGGATAACAGGCGGACTTGGAACAAGGCTGTTTTTTTTAATGCACTATCCACTCATAAAAAAGGCAATGGACATACAACTGGGTACATAACAGGGAAGTCAATGAAGAGCAAGCACAACTGTCTGTTTGGACTGAGCATATATTTCAGTGTGAGATTTCTAACACATTGAGAAATATTAAAATGTACCAGGACATTGATAACAAGTTTGCTGGTTTGGTATTCATCACATATTTCCAAAAAGAAAAGTAAAAACTCAAATGAAATAATAAAAAAAAGTCTCTGACAGCTGCTCAACATCCAGCCATTAGGCTAACGTCCAGCCATAAACTGTGGTTGCACTGCCACCGCGTGAGCAACACTGCAACCAGGCTAAGATACAATTGAAATAGGAGTGTGCTACAGGGCCACTGCAGTACAGTTTAGGTGTGATTTTGACCAACACATGATACTTGAAATGGGAAAAAAATCTTGTCAACAGAGACAATTCACCTAGAACAAAGACCAAGTCAGAGAGGCATAGCTGACCAAAACGCAAGCACCACACATTTAAATAAAATTATAAAAAAGTGAAGCTCAGTCTCTGGACAAATTTTTGTCCCTTCTGTGGTTGCAGCAATCTAATTTGCCTTAAGGGCTGTTGCATCTTTTTAACAGAAAAATTGCTTTTTTCAACATCATGATGTTGACCGTCCAAAAAGACAGATTAACATGCTACCTAGCTGACAGAGAAGCCTTTCTGTCTGTCGCAGAGGTTGTTTGTGCATTTATACAAAGAAATTACGGTGTACAAACTCTGATGAAGTGACTTGACACTGTTCACTACAGTTTGTGATTATAAACCCTCACTGGCACTATCTGTCAAGAGAATTCACTGCAGTGCTAGTAGTAGTTGTGTATTTGCTGCTTAGCTTCAATACTCACCAGGCACTAAACTAATCATATGAAGCAATCAGCAATCTACAAATCTATGAATAATCTGGACAAAGTGTACACCAATGTAGGGGTGCCCTCAAACAGTCGACTAAACGTTAGTCGATATGAAGAGGGCTTGGTCGAATACATTTTCGTTAGTCGGTTAGTTGCAAAAAAAATCGCATGAAATTACCCAATCGGGGCTGCGCAGTCAGTGTATGACATCAAGGCAACGAGAGATCAACGCAATCTCGTGCCTTGCGGTATACCAAAGCGCACTTGTGGGAGATGTGTCTGGCTGATGCTAATAAGAATGTCAGGAAAAAAGCCCAAATTGTGGGATCATTTTGAAAAGTAAGTAGTAAGTCTAACCACCTCACATGGCCCCTCGTTTTAACAATAAGGATATAAACACATTTGCGCTGTTAAGTTAAATTTTAATGAATAAAAAAAAAAAGTTAAATTCTCCATCACTGAAACCTGCTATATCTGCAAATGCATAAAATATGTTGGTCTCAAAAATGTTACCACAGAGCCAATGAAAAGCCCTGGTTCACAGCAAAGATCTGTGCCCTGATGAAAGTGTGAGATACTACCTTCAAGGCAGGGGACAGAGCTGCTCTAAGATCAGCCAGGGCCAACCTTTCACACGCCATCAGAAGAGACTTCGAGAGACTTGTCATGGCACACATTAAAAACAGCCTCCCCCATTCACTGGATCGACTGCAGTTGGCATATCGCCCAAGAGGCTAACATATTTTAAATTCTCTGCCCTTCAACTCGTCCTATCTCACCTGGACAAGAGAAACACTAATGGTACACTGCTGTCTGGTGCACAATCTGTCTCTTAATGTGGACAGAACTAATGAAATGATTGTCAACTTCAGAGAAATTCATTCCAACCATACACCCTTCAGCGTCAATGGTTCCATGGTATGTAGAGACAGTAAAGACATCCATCCTCTAGAAAGGCACAAAAGTGTCATTTCATAAGACGACTGAAATGGGCAAACCTCGCTTTCCCCATCCTCAATGTTCTACGGAGTCCCCATAGAGACTGACCACTAGGCTTGTTTGGTATCCAAATTTTGATACCGACATACCGCCTCCCTATTTTACCGTGGTATACTGTATTATCGTGACTGGGGGGCTACGCCTCTCCTCAACCTGCGATTGACACAGTTAGCCAAACTCCGCGTATGCTTCTCATGCGTCCGCGTTCCGCCTCCACGACACGCTCCCTTACTGCTCATTAAGGCTAAAACACTGAAGTTACGGTGTTATTTCTATTTACTGTATGTAACGGGAGCATGTTTTCCACAAATTTTAACCCCAATAAAGTAAAAAGAAAATGTTTGCAGTGGCTAGGATAGTGGTAGCCTAGCTAGCGGTGCTAGGGCTAA
>JBBKCR010031322.1:0-11582 GCA_037577295.1 Ladigesia roloffi
ACAAATTAATGGGCACTTAATTCAAATTAAGGTGTTTGGTGCATAAATTAAGGTAGAATTAAGAATATTTTAAGTACGTTGTGTTTCATAGTGAGTCTCACCATGATAAGTATGTGATAGTGTTTGGTTGTTCTGTCTTGTTTTACAGCTTCTGAAAAGCCCTGGCACACTAAGGATAAAGAGGAGAGGAAGACACTGAAGAAGTCTGTCTGATAAAGTCTTTTATGGATCTGATGTGTAGAGTAAAGGATCTGTCCTGGTATACAGATGTTTGTATGATATGTTAATTAGTTTAAATTAACAGGTTTGAGTTTCATCCTATGAGATTTGTGAAGACATTGTGCTAAAAAAGTTATCCACACACATCTCAGTTTTAATCTTTATTTATTTAAAATGCCAACTTATAATTCTTAACAAATAGGGGGAGGCGCCAGTCACACACACTCGTGACACATGGAGTCATTTTCATATTGGTGTTATTTAACGAAAAACTTAGAGAAAAATAATAGGCTCTACTAACATTGCTGTAGTTTTTCCTTGTAAACTTTGCCTTTTGAAATCCCACTCCGTCCAAGAAAGAGGTATCTTAATAGTGCTACAGTGTTAAAGGCTTCCTGATAGAGTTGGGCAACTATTTGGGCAACTGGCGCCATCCAGTGGGTACACGGCGTTTCAGCAGGCACAGCATCATAGTCGCCTTTCTTTTCTTCTTCGTTTTCCCTCTTCAGGTCAACTTATATTTGTGCATGTTTAGGTACAACAAAGCAGAAATTTGAACATGTTTAGAGCTTTATCTCAAAATTATTTAACAGGCCATGTTGTGAATATGGCGTCAAGATATATGTGCCTTTAGCTCCAAATCCCGAAGTCCTCCCAGTCTTTACTTATGCAAAAAAAAAAACTTCCATCTGTTTTCTCAGTCAGTTGAAAGGTTTTGGTGTCAGGACACATATGCTTCTATAAACCGTTTGACGGCTCCTTTATTCTCATGTCAGGGTGAGGAAATGTCCATAGAACTGCCCCTCGACTGGGGCACCACCCACTAGATTAGTTGAATATCCTTCTTTTCTGTCTGCTGGTTTTACACGCACTCATAACACGCACCACGGCTACAGGCAAATGCATGTCACCATGAAGTGTTGCGTTCATCTGTCTCGGTGCAGCGTACAGGGCTGTTAGTTTCCTGACATTTTTACGTGTAGGTAAACGCGCCAGTATCTACAATGGAAAGTTGCTAAAACTTGCTCGAAAAGTCGCCAAATGTCGCTAGATGACGTCATACGTGTATTTGCATATTTATGATGCAATTACGTAGTGTTTGCATTCTGCTCTGTAACTGAGCGGTATAAGTGCATCAGAAGAAAAATAAATAAATAAATAAAATAAGTGGAAACGGTCAAATTAAATAGTTTTATTTCCAGCAAAGGAGAAGCAGGAAAGTGATTGGTCTGTGGCAACACTGTTTGCACATGTGCAGCTCATTCACATCTATGTCCACTGTGAATGTGCTGAATCCGTGTATCATTCGTTTTTCAATATGAAACCAAAACCTGAAAAAACAAAAAAACACTCGTATTTTAAGTTTTTGTTTCCAAAACCAAACCGACAAAACAGATTACGGCTCATTTTACGATTTCTCATTTTTAGCTCAAATCAAAAATGGAAAAAACGGAAAAGGAACGCTCATATTCCATTTTGTTTTTTTAGTTTAGGTTTCATAAGCTGCCGCATGTAGGAGGGAGGAGAAACTGGCCTGGTAGCTCCGCCCACCGGATTTGGCTGTAAAAATATTCTGAGGGAATAGACACGAGGGTGTCATACTGCTTAAAATATTGGGATATTCAGTTGTAATAGGTTAAAAACATTTCTCTTATACTGTTGTCTTCTCAGCCACGGATTAAACGGCCGCGTCTTTGGTTCCTTACTCTCGGCCACATTTATCTCTTTTCCACCAGAACTCATTTCCACAGGTTTCAGCACGAATTTGTGTAGGAAAATGTCACCGTGGTTACATTCACAGAGCGCTCTAAAATCGTCCAGTTCACGCCATTCAGATCTGCTTTTCTCAGACATTAATTTGCACAGATATTAGATTAGACAGACATGGTATTAATATTTAATGAGCCTCTCTAATAATCTCTTTAATATTTTGAGCTCAGAAAATGTGGTTAAAATGCAGCAAACATTTATTATATGTGTTTAGCACGGCCCCAGTAATGTTTTAGCTTACAAACTAAAAAAGCAAACAGAATGTCTAAAACACAACAAATACGGGTGATCTTAGCTTCTCGCTCGAAATATCCGTTCCACCTTAAATTATGTCATGTGAATTGTAGCACGATTTAAGGTGGAACGGGAAATTCAAGCAAGCGGCTAAAAGCCTACCTGCCACTTAATACAACCGATAAATACACAGTTCTAAGTGACAGAGTTGTTAGAGATTGATTTTGACACTTTATAATTAATTGCAGAGTTAATGATTTAATGTAGCGGTTGAAAGCTGAGCTGTTAGCCGTTAGGGCTCCCAGCGATAGTTAGCAGCTAGGCTAACAGCCCATTCGGCCGATTTTCTCCCAGTTTTTTGGCACCAGCACCCGTCATTGTTCGGTCGAAAGTCGAAACACGCAGCACCAGTTCTAGACAGAATGACTCTCACAAACAGAGTGGTCATGTAAAAACTGCACTAGTACTACTAGTAGTTTTTCATTTTGGTTTCATATTTAAAGACAAATGAATGAATGATACACGGATTGTGCTGCTCCTCACTGATCAGAGCAGACACAGGGAGATGAACTGTCGAGAACGCAGGACCTTGCACTTACAGGACAGTAGGCCTACTGGCTAAGTTGCTATGGTTTGTCCAAAAGTCGCTAGATTTGTTGCTAGGCGTCAAAGGGTTCTGAAAAGTCACTAAATCTAGTGACAAATTTGGCAACATTGAAAGCACAGTGTAAGCATGGGATGGGGTATGGCCAGCAACAGCTTATTTGCATAAAAGTGACAGAGCTCTTCAACGGCATCTTTTGAAAGGGACTTAAACTGTGAAGAATAGAGGTGGTGAGTCTCTTTAAATGGGAGAGATTTTTTGCAGAGAACTTCACAGACAAATTTTGTAGCCCATAGACCTATTAGAAGTGAGTTTTGTATCATTTGTCCCATTTCACATGAGTGGGGAGAGCTCCACCTAGTTCAGGTTACTCTCAGCGTGGGATAGCCCGTATCCTGGAGGGTTTTGGGGCTGTGGTGATGCCTACTCTCCCCTTCAACCCCACAGTCTGGCCCTCAGGGGGGTGAAAGCTGAAGCTTTGCATGACCGAGGTGAAGAAGAGGAAGAACTCCATGTAAACCATCTGTTCACCTGGACAGGTGCGCTTACCTGTAAAAACAAAGCGAGTCAGTGGGCTCACTGACACCTTAGACAAATCTGACATTTAAATTAGCAGGTCATTAATCAATAAATTAAAAACATCAGTTAAATTAAAATGCATTAGCTTCTTGCTAATACTTTGGTTTATTAAACCCACTGTGGCAGCAGGCTCTATATATTAGCAGAAAGAGGACCATGCTTCCTTTCTTTTACCAATAAACAGATGTTTTATGGACAAGCAGATAATGTCTATATCGCTTCTATCTATCCAAGACCAATTCTTGACTCCTACATTTCCAAGATTGTTCCCCCAGCGCTGCTGAATCCTGAATCTTTGGTGAAAGAATCCACTCCACTAAACCGATAGAATAACACACACCACTGGAAATCCCAGCAGCCTGTCTCTGCAGTGTGTGCTCTCTTTCGAGAAAGATTAAAGAGGGGTTTCCAAACACCACCCCCTAAATGAATGAGACACAGCAACCCCGCCCCCACGCCTTCCCATCACAATAAAAATGCTTCTGACGCCGGTGCCCAAGCATGTTATCATGTTTCCCTCATTATTGAGAATTATTTATTCAACTACACATTGTAGTGAGCGGCACGGCAGGGCTGTCTCCCATGAGCCTTTGCGGGATAACGCAAGTTGCCAGTTGACCCTGTTTGTGTTTCTAGGGAATATTAAAGGGAGGTGGGGGGGACAAGTTGGAAATTTGATACAACAGTTAACTGTGTGTTTATATGGGTGAAATTCATTGGTTTGAGTTCGTCTCGACAGTCACCCTCCTCCAGAGTCATGGTGTCGGATGCCTGAGAACACAAAAACTTTGGTGCAGTAATTTTTCCCACTAGCGAGGGAGTCACTTTCTCCGGATTAGCGAACTGTGATTGAAATTGCTGATGAGATTTTTTTTTTATGGTATTGGCTGCAGACAGTGTGTCATTGGCCTCTATCTTGCATGTTCATCACTATATTTAGTCATTTTATAATTAATCAACATTTATTAGCGTTAGTCCGGAAACATAATTTGTTAAGGAATTTTGGTAGGCTTATTTATTACTAGTCAACGAAACTAGTCAGAAAATTTTCACGGCATCAGAATCCAACCAGTAAATCCCACTCTGATTGGCTGGGGCAACACGCCAAGCATTTGGCGCAAATCACAATTTTTCTTTCTCAGCTTGGACCTGTAAAAATGACAATGGATCTCATTTGGACTGGAATTATCCCTCATTAGGTCAAGACTCAAACAATATTGGAGTGGCTGGTGGCCTAGTTTTTAAGAATTTGCCCCTATGACCAGAAGGCTGTGGTTTTGAATCCCAGGAGGGGTTGGGGCAACTGAGGTACCCCTGAGCAAGACGCTGTCCCCACACACTGCTCCTGTGTTCCAGGCTGCCTGCTGCTTCACCTTAGTGAATGGGTTAAATGGGGTAAATACAGAGAAAGTGGTTCACAATGCTTGAATGTATGTGGCCACTTCACACCTAATGATGGGAATGCTGCACATGCAGCCTTCTGAATATCAAAACATTGAGTTTTACCTATAGAAAAAGGGATGAAAGATTCTTTCTTCAGGAATTTGCCATCTTTGTCCAGGAAGTGTCCGGGGTTGAACTGGTCTGGTGTGCTGAATTCCTTTATGTCATTCATGATCGGCCGCAGCAGGGGAAACACCGTCACCCCCTAAAACAAGGCAGAGTGGACATGACACTGTAAAAGACACTAGAAGATACATGTGGTTGATCTGTTCCACAGAAATCCCTCCGTTTTACAACTGATTGATTATCTGATGCATCATACGCATCGCCAGTTATGACGCACTTCGCGGTGCCCAGACAACTTTATGCTTCTCTGAAGAAGCCAATGGGCACCAGCTGAATTCTGTTTAACATACACACATACACACATACACACATACACACATACACACATACACACATAGATATACTGTGTGTAAAATGTTTTAAATGATGTGGGCATGTAAATTCATCTGTAAATACATGAAGTTCTCCAAAGTGGTCTATTTGTGAGAATCTCATGTCTGTCTCAAGACCCGAATTGGTGGAGCATAACGACTGGAGTTCCGAATTTGCGGAGCATATTCCATTATTTTCTTTGTTGGTTCTTGGAAGCCAGTGCCTGCCCAGTAGACTGCAAGAGGTTTTTGAGTCAATGGGTTTTCTGTTCATTTCTGAGTACCGTTGTAGTGCGACACTCACGATGCAGATAGAGATCAGGTGGGTGAAACACACTGGAACATTCCTTGGAACATTCTCGCTGCCAGTAATCACCGTAGTGAGGAATCAGCTCTCAGCTTAACCATGAGACCCAGCTCTTACCTTAGGAATGAAGTACCCCGCCACAGTCGTGTCTCGGTTGGCCACTCTGGGAGGAGTGATGTTGAGGGCATTAGCTGCGCGCAGAACCTCGTGGATCACTGCGTAGGTGTAGGGCATGAGAGGCCGGTCGCTCATTGAGGGATGACGAGCCCGTCCTATTACCTGATCAATCTCGGCGTGGACTTTTTCTGCAGGTGAGGAAGAACACATTTTCCAATACTCACAGCCTCAGTAAAGCAACAGTAACAATCTTACCATACTGAATACAAGGCATACGTTTATTTTTCTTCTAATCTTTCGAAGTTACAGCATGATTAGGGCTGTAACGATATACTATACAAAACCGAAATCGCGACACTCATGTCCACAAACCCGCATCGCAGTGTGAGGAGGGTGAATCGCGACACAGACACACCCCTTCCAACTCTTTCCCGTATACAGTTCCCGCCCAGAAACACATTTTTCACTGTAATAGGAGGGTTTTACAACAATTTATTTTCTTTAACCATGGAGCGGTGAACCGAGAGAAGTCGACTCCTCCAACTCGACTCCTCATGCGGTTCGCCGAATCCTCGTCCTCAGTATGGATGGAAAGGAAGTGGTATTTAAGACAATTTTGGTTAATCATTTTGTGGTAAAGATAAGGTGTCTCCAAACAAAACGGCACCTCAGAACTTTTCCTCTCCTCCACCGCTAATGAATCGCAATACGAACTGAATCGTGAGTCAAAAATGGTGAAACGAATCAAATCGTGGCTTTGGTGTGTCGTTACAGCTCTAACCATGATACATACTAGGGCATTGACACAAAAGCCCCTTCCTAAAATGGGCGGTACCGTTTTCACATAGAGTGGACTTTAAACACCAGATCACAAGACAAGAGAGACAGTGGCAGAGAACAGAGACTCACGTCACACGTGTGGAGATCCTTCACTCTACAACTCAAACAACACAAAAACCTGCAGAACCTGCAACCGGAGTTAAAGTGCAGGAACAGAACCAGTGTTTTGCACAGGTCTGAACCGGCACCATTAGCTAACATGCTAATGCTAGCAATCAAGGGGGGTAGTCCAGTCCAGAGGAGCTGAGTGGCACCACGGCTTAAATTCCTCCCACTTTCTGTTCTACAATTAAATTTACCAGAACACTCGAGGTATCAGCCTCCGTTTAGTTTATTTTCATGTTGCCTTTTAATGTTTCAGGAAAGTTGCTCTTATCATTTATTCAGAAAAGTGCTTTATCCATACCGGATACTCGTTTCAGCCGAGTATCCGGCTCATCCCTAGTGGCTATTGACACCGGTGCTGCTATTCCAGTTAATACCACAATATGCATTTTGTAACTATTACATTTATTTGTCTGGGACTACTTTTATTTATGGTAAAATTGTTAGCAGTGCACTGCGTTGAAAATGAACAATACATTTTGCGGAAACCATATGAAATTGTGGACATAGAGGAAGGCAATACGACGCAACATGGACTTCAGTTCATACCTTCTACTTGGACCAAATTTTATAGCTGGACTTTGGTGACTTAATTGAATACACCTGCCCTAATACGTACACATGTGTAGGCATACACACAGGTACATTTGTACATGCAAGTTCATACCTTTATTTATATTCATTTAGGTTTGTAAACATGTGTATCTTTAGCTTTAATGCAGCTTAAACATCGTAGGTTATTATGGAGGCCACCCTGTAGGCCTCGGTTTGGATGGCATGGAGAGTTCTCAACGCACACACCTTCCCAATAAACCACTCTGTAAGCAATAAATCCTGTTGGGTGGTGTTCCCGTTTATTGTTGAGGTCACCAATTTGGAAACAAATGCTGAATATTGTGTGTAACTGCTACGGTAAGAACCGTATCTCTTCCACCGTCCACACTCCCACCCTTGCACACCAGTGTTTCACATAAAGACCAAATGATTCAACCACCGCCAATACACCCCAAAGTGGCTAAATACATACAGTCATGCTGCTTCCATTTTCTTTTCTTACCCGGTTCTTTTTCTGTGGCAAATTTCCCACCTGTGGTTGTAATTAAGGGTTCTCTTAGCATTTTTACATTTAGAAAAAAAAATTATGAATAAATAAAATGTACTACCTTGTACTTCAGGATACTTTGCCATATAGAGCAACATCCATATAACGGTGTTAGACGTGGTTTCTGTTCCGGCTGCAAACAGATCCACCACACAGCAGATCAGGTTCTCCTCTGTGAACTGAGCCTTGCTGTCTTTACACTGAAGAATCAAAGCAGAAATAAGACATTCCCAGACATATTAAAGGGGAACACCACTGGATAATCAACTGGTTACGGTGTAAACAGACATTTAGTCAGCTAATAAACAATCCCATTGGCTAGCATGATGCTAAATGTCGGTGGGCAGGGAAGACCATTGGTAAAAGTGAGGCCAGTTATGATCTTGGACTCCCAGGCTGAGACCAACAGAGATTAAATTGCGTCAAATCAAATCAGATTGATAGGATTTAAAAATGAGCCCTACAGCTACAAGTGGCTTCAAATGTTTCACTAGGTACACAATCCCATGTACTTTAAAATGACAGTTAATTCCCTCCATTTTTGTTACCACTCTGCAATTTGACCAAAATTCTACAATATCTATGAAAAAAACCCCTTAAAGACACCTTCTCAATTTCATCCAGGTAGCAGTCGATGTAGTCTCTGGGGCTGCTGGGGTTTCGGTCCTGCCTGTGTCTCTGGATCTCGGTCTGGATGAAATGTCTGATCTTGGCCAGGCTCGAGAATGCAGTTTGGTGCTTTCCTGGCAACCAGGACATGAGGGTGGGGAAGCGGTTGCACATCTGTGAAGAAGAAAGAGAAACACCTTATCTTCGTACTCCATATCTCCAGCTAGTTTACAAGTTGCCAGTGGGACAAACAGTGCAGATAATATGGCCCGACAGAACTGATAAAGCAATTAGATAAAGTAATTACGTTCACCTATGCATGCCTATTCTTGTAGGCCTAATGATAAACAAACACACAGGTAAGATAACACAGCAGCAATTCATGCACGTCTCCAGGGACCTCCTACCTGACCCCAGATGGTTGCTGGCAGTTGGACAACATCGTCGAAGTACCGCAGTATCTTCTGAAAACTCTGGTCACTGTACTCAAACCTGCGGCCGAACACCAGGCTGCAGATTATATTGGCCACTGCATTGGTCAGGAGACCATCGGGGTCAAAGGGCAAACCTGAGAGAGACAGCAGGCACGGACCGTCATAGCAGATGTTATAAAGAGAGTAGAGGTCGACCGATATATATCAGTTTTGCCGATTAATCAGCACTGATTGTTGATTCCCGGAACTACCGGTTATCAACGAAAATCCACACCGAACATTTTGAAAGTTTGAAAGTGTGTATTTAATTTACCTCAATATTTATCAATATATTCATATTTATTTAATTTAATTTTCATGATTCAGTACCTTTTTTTGTTTGTTTTCTGTAATAAAGTTCAGTAATATTTTACATGGAGTGTTGTTTTTTTTATTTAGTTTTTTTTAAATCCAGTATTCATTTAAAAAACTATGGGATAATTAATCGATTATCGGAAAGTACAGACCAACCTAGCTGTCGGTATCGGTAAAATTCAATATCGGTCGGCCTCTAAAAGAGAGCCATGTGGTAGAAACAGTAAATGATAGACTTCTATTTAAAACCTTGCTGAGCGTGAAGAGATTCACACAGGTAGTGCGCCTCCTGCAGGATGGAGTCCTCCAGCGTCTTCTTCCCCACTCCAAAGTGCTTCAGCACGGACACAGCAAAGCGTCTCTGGTGGCCCCACGCGTATCCGCTGGCCGAGATTAGGCCTGCACACCAGTTAAACAAAATTTAGCTGGTTTATTTCCCAGATCAGCTTTCACACTGGAGTAGGCTGTAGGCTCAGTCCAGACCCAGTGCCTCATTAAACAGACCAATCATCTATGGGGTGGTAGCTCAGTGGGTAATGGGTTCGAATCCTACCCCCAGCACCACCACTGAGTCGCTGAGCAAGACCCTTAACCCCAAGTTGCTCCAGGGAGACTGCCCCCTGTAGTTAGGGAATGGAAGTCGCTTTGGATAAAAAGGCGTCTGCTAAATGCCGTAAATGTAAATGTAATTGTAATTGTGAGAGCTTGTATTAGATTAAGTGTTCAGACTACATGGCAAGTCAGTTTTGACTCTAAAAGAGCATTCACTACCAATGGTTCACACTTTCGCATGTACTGTTACTTATTAGTGTAGCTGGTGACCTAGCCGTGTTTGGCCAAGGGTTGTGGCTTCAAAACCCAACTGCTAGAAGTACATGGGACCTCCGCCGCTAACAAGTGTGACCTGGATGTGGGTTGTAAGGCTTCCCCCGCCCTCCCCCTCCCCAATTCAGACCTCAGAAATTATATCCTGCTCAGAAATGAACACAGTGAGAAATCTGATTTGAGCTGCCTGTCTGAACGGAGCCTGGCAGGATCTTGTGAAGCGAATACATGTGAAGAGACTGCAGAGTCAACAAATCCGGTACTAAAACCCGTCCCAAATCCCTCCAGGCTGTGCCTTTTATTGATCGCTGTTGAATTCTTGGCTTTAAATGCAGAACTCTTTCCCTGGAAAGGCTTTATTCCACGTCACAAAACCTCAGACTGTGTCTTCTCTGTAGCTACTGGTCAGTCAGCTGCTACTTTCCGCACCAGTCCAGGAATCGCTAATAAAGTAAGTCTGGTTTAATGAACATCTTTCAATTAATCACAGACTTGCTGCCCATTGGACAGGGTGGAATTCCTACTGAGCTCAGCCTTAATGAAGAATTTAGAAATTTCACTCAAGTTGGTTCCGTCCTCCAACAAGCCATTTACAATTACAAACTCTAAATCTGATCTACATCGTTCAGCAAAACCAGGTTGGATGGGGAAAACAATCAAGTTTGAGCAGCTTTAGATCATGGTTCATGTTTTAACTTCAACACGGTCAACGTCCTTTAACATAAAATGCGAAGACTGTGTGACAAAAACACTTTTCCCGGTTTTGAAGCCAGTGCCTGCAACTATTGTCAGGTATCTGCACATTCCTGCAATTTCTGAAGATGTTCCTGGAGTCTTTACCCATTCCTCTGGACAGCTTGTCGTTCAGGGGGTAGTATGCGCGGTCGGTGAAGACGTTTGCCTGCTCCACAAACGCCTCTTTGAAACTCCTGTAGCCAGACAGCAGGACGCAGAGCTCGTTGCCCAGGTAGACCGTGGTGACGTCCCCATGCTTCTCATACATCTGCACACAAACAGCATGAAGAGAAAGGATCGAGAATACTAATGCGCTCGCTGTTATTTAGCACCGTTATAGTAACGCTTACCTTCGAAAACGATATGACTGGGTCCCTGAAGCTGATCTGATGGATGTTCCCAATAATCGGAAGGGGAAAGGGGCCCGGAGGGAGGTTCCTGAGCCGGTGGTCAAACAGGTATTTGGCGAGCACCGTGATGAACAGGAAGACTAGGAAACCCTCCAGGGTCACAAATTCGCCAATCGCCTTCAACAGTGCTCCGATAAAGGACGCCATGCCTTCTCCTGCTGACTTTCAAAAGAGGGCTTATCACCAATTAAAGTTTACAGCCAATACAGATAACCTATCACGGTTAAAGATTAACGGAGACCAATCAGCGAGGGACGGACAGAG
Source organism: Ladigesia roloffi (assembly GCA_037577295.1). Taxonomy (NCBI): domain Eukaryota; kingdom Metazoa; phylum Chordata; class Actinopteri; order Characiformes; family Alestidae; genus Ladigesia; species Ladigesia roloffi. Next base: position 11,389 of record JBBKCR010031322.1, read on the forward strand.
CTGACTGACTCACAGCTCAGAGCCCAAGGTGCCGGATTTTACAGCCGGGTCGAAACCACAGAACCTGTTTAGAGAGCATTTCTCCCTTCTCCTCCGCAGAGCGCTCTTCTTTTCTGACTAAAGGCATCCTTTCAATATGAAACACAATGTACTTAAAATGTGCTTAACTCTACCTTAATTTACACCTGAAAATA
>JBBKCR010031343.1:0-11581 GCA_037577295.1 Ladigesia roloffi
AACTAATGACTGTAAGACTGTCTCTGTAACTAATGACTGTAAGACTGTCTCTGTAACTAAGGACTGTAAGACTGTCTATGACTGACTATGATTTAACTTAATATGAAGTCAACAATCTGAGTTTTTATCCTAAAGTTCAGTTTACTCTGAAATCTGTTCGCATAATATGGATTTTTTTTAAGTTGATGGAACTGCAGATTATTGACCAGGAACCAGTAACGATGAACCACAGAACACAAGAACTTCATAATTTTGTTGCCTGAATAGAACTTTGAAGTACATTTTATGGTACTCTAACCTTTTCAAATTAATGATCTAGAAATTTAAAATACTCTCTGAACATAAACAACATCCACATCATAAATACAAGGATGGGGTCTCTCTGTACTTTCTAAGTATCGGTTTATTGTGTAACAACAGTATCTTATTGAATCAACACCAAACATGATGTGTTCAGAACAGATGTATTTTCAGAACATAAATGTTAGAATAAACTCATCTTCTACCTCTCCTACAGCATGGCTAACCAGACAATGAAATTGGATTGTAAAGGCGGGGCTCGCAGTAAATAATTTGTGATGCAAACACTAGTGGAAAACTGCAGGTTTTTTATTTTTAGGATTACTAGGGGCAATTAAAGAGTCACATTGGTATGAACGTGTAAATACCTACACAATATAGTGCACTATACATCAAGTCAATGGGTTTATGGTCATTTTAGCCATATTGAGAATTTTGCTCCAGTAAAGGATTAGATTAGATTGCACTAAATAGCCGAATGAAAAGTCGGCTTAATGCAGAATGAAAAGTCCTTAACTTCACTTGGGTCTGAAAAGTGGTCCTACAGATGATACTCTGAGACTCTGGTGGGTTTTCTGTTTCGTTTCTTTGGTGATAGACTCTGAGGAAGAGTCCCAACAACCTCTACACCAGGGCCCTTACATTTGGTCCCCAGAGGGCCAGTTTACAGCAGTTTGGTGGTTTCCCTGCTCAAACACACCTCTCACCTGGTAAGTGGCAGGTTGAGTGAGTGTGTGTGAGGAGAACCACCAAACTGTGTTGGACCTAAAAGACCAGAGTGGGACCTGCTTTACACTCAAAACCACAAAAGTATCTCCAAGGGTTCATCCAGCGATGCTTAGTTCCCTAAAATCTTCTCAAAATTTGAACAGCCTTCTTAGAGTTTTTGTGGTTAACCCCTATTATTACATAATGGAAGGTTTTTCACTATCGCTCATCTCATTTTCTAAAGCTGATCTTTTACGACCTTTTCTTCTGGGAATGCTGTCAAACTCCGATTCCAGTTTTCAAGATCCTGCCAAACCGACAGACACCACCTGCTCACTTCTGCTGTACATCTACAGGACAAACTTGAAACACCAGCATAAAATACCACAGACATGACCAAAGCATCCAAACTTCTAGCATATAATCCATCAATCCATCAACCAACATATATTTTCACTCAGAGATACACTTAGTGTAACCCTTGTTTACAGTGTATACTAGTGTGTACAGGGCTGAAAATACTAAAAGGGCACGTAATCATCTTAAAACATCAACAGACCAAATAAAAACTGCTGAAAAGAAAACAATCAAGGGAAAAAGGGAATGAAATAAAATGACAAAAAAGAAGTTAGAATTTATGACTGTTGAATAAGACAAAGTAAAATCTGGCAGTCTGTGGAATGAACGTGTAAAGTAAATAAAATTAAAACAATAAAAGACAAAGATAAAACAGTGTGGTTTAGAGAAAAAATAAGTTAATAAAAAAAATAAATAATACAACAAAAACATGAAATAAGAAAATTTAAAATGATAGGAAAGAAAAGAAACAAACAAATTTGTGTACTGTCAAAGAGACAATGTTTACATACTTTAATAATAATAAGTTAATATTGGCTGATATTAATGACATTGTTGTTGTTGTGGTGGTGGTTTTGTTGTTGTTGTTGTTGGTTTTGTTGCTGTTGTTGTTGTTGTTGTTTTTGTTGTTGTTGTTGTTGCTCAGTCGCCCAGTCTGAGATTATGGTGCCACTTGGGAGCCCAGTATGAATCTACTTCAGTTTCACTAACAGTATAAACTGAAAACACAAAACTGTTATGATAAAAAATAATAAAAACACAGGGATTAGATTTTATAAAAAATAAAAACCCTTGTTTTATGAAGACAGCTGTAAAAAATAACAGGTAAAACTGTTCAGGGGAACTTGGTCCTGAAGAAATTCCTTCCTTTTACATACATTGTGTATTATACCTGTCAAATAAATTGGTGGGACAAACTCACAGTTCTATATTATAATTATATATTCTAGCTAATAAACCCCTGCAATGTTCACTATAAAGCCAAGCCCTTTAATTTTACCCCTTTAAATGCCCTTACGTTTTGCAGAATTTTCCATGAAATTAGGGAAACTTAAGGGAAAAATACAGACTATGGTGATTAAGGGGCAAAACTACTGAGATTTTTCATTACTTTCTAAAATTTGGCCCTTAACTAACGAACCTCCTGAAAAAATGCCTTATGTTTAGGATTAAGAGGTTTCAAAATTAAGGGATCAGTTTACAAACGAATGGCCACTTAATGCATATTAAGGTGTCTGGAATATTTTCAGGGGTAAATTAAGGTAGAGTTCAGCACATTTTAGGTAAACTGAGTTTTATAGTGGTTACTGCTGTCATTTTTTTTGTTATTTTTTTACCTCAGCTGCAGACGGTTTTATCAGTCAGTAAATCACTGTTGAACTAAAATGTTTGGATTCTGTTCATGTTTTTATTGTAATATTATTGTCTAATATTATTCGAGGTTGTAATTTTTGAAAATGTATCTTTTATTTGAGCTATACTCCAATGACCCACATTTAAATTATACTAATTCTATATTATGATTAGCACCTGGCTGAGAAACAAACCTGCAACACCTCAGGTTGTAAACTGTTACACATTTCTGATAAAATTTTCATTGATAGGATTTGTTTTATTATTAATTTGATGCTGTTTTGGATGAAAGAATTGTTCTAGTTAGAGAAATCCCAATAATATCCAACCATTCACAAACAAGGTTTGATAATAGTCAGTCTGTCGGTCATGACTGGAATCTGTTTAATTAATATTTTATTGTTATATTGTCTGCTGTTATTGCTTATCACAGCTCTCAGGTTGTTATTGTGGATAATTAGATCAGAATTAGGAGGCGGCGGGGCCTCGGTGAGCCTTTATTCGCTTTCTGTGCTCATAAACAAGGAGGCGACTGCGGTAATTATTTGTCTCGCTGAACCTGTGTCCTCTGTGGGAGTTCTGAAATGTGAGGTGCTACGGTTCTCCCACCACCTGCACTTCTGGTGCAGGTCCTTCTGAAAGGAACTTTCCACCCCTAATTAGCAAATTACATGGTATATCTAGTCTCCTGAAAACAAAATCCTGCCCAGAACTGCTGTTTTCCAACACCTCGCCCCTCCTGGGTCTTACCTGTCCACTGATTAGGGACTCACACCCTCACACCTGAGTTCCTGCGTCCCTTCATTTTCATTCTTTTAAACAGAGATTCATTAAGAACCAGCCGAAACTACACTCACAGAAATATTCAGCCCATTTTCATGGATTTCTGTGTTTCATTTTCATATAAAATTTCCCTCCATTATAATGACTGAGATTTAACAGAAAAAGGCGGGTAAATTTTATGTGCTGCGTATCTGTCAGTCACATATAAATGAAACAATTTAGAGTGAGATTTATGTAATAATATCAATAAACCCGATGTGATCTGAATAAACAACGGCAAATTTATCTCTCTTTAAATAAACCTGATGTAAACAATACATTTGTTTACATCTCATACATTTGAAGTAATTCGCTCGATCCAAATCTCGTCATATTTAAACCGGTTTTAACTGATTCAGTTTCATTGTGTTCAGACTGATTTATGCTGATTTTAAAGAATTTGAATAGATAAATAAACTATGCCATGATTCATTTTTCTGAGTGTAATGCTAGTCTGAGGATTAGGGATTGCTGGTCGGTTTCACCATCAGGGATTAAGATTAGTCTTGGACTACCTTTCCTTTTCAATGGAAAATCTCTGTTAACAGCGCTACATAATCCAGGACTAGGCTTAACTAGGTTCTCACTCGGTTTGGGAAATATTACTCATCTGCTCTTATTTACTCATCTGTACGTAATTGAATGACTGTGTCACCCCCAATCACATGCTGCTCACTCTCTCTTTACTCATGGTACAAACACCATGACACTTTTCAAAACACCTGGACCAAACACTACGTCAATTTCTTAACTACGTGCACTAATAGTGTTATTTTATTATAGATGACTAAGTTATATTGTTACTTTGTTAGTTTGTCTGATATTATATTTGCACTATTCTACTCTTGTGTTCTTTTTAAACTCTTATTGTCGATCTTTATCTACTATCTTATCTTAATCCCTGTCTGGGAAACCAACCCTTAGAGTTTAGGGAATCTATTGAATTGTACATTCTGAAAAGATTCATAACATGACACCTTTTTATCTTACATTGCAAACTATTTTTTCAGTTCAGTATTTAAGATGTCGGACATTGTATCAAAATCTTTCTGTGAAAATATAATGAAACCATAAACAGTAAAAACAAATTCAAATAGCAATCATAAGTTGACGAACCCACTAAGAATTCGCTCCTAAACATTAATAATATTTAAGAATATTGTTGTTTGCCCAGTGAAATGTTTAATACAAATGCACTGAAATTGGCAAAAACATTGCTATTGTCTTTCTGTTTTTGTTGGATCTCTGGGATTTAATCCCTCATCCCCACAAAGCCTTAGATAGAGGTGCCACTCAGGAACTCAGCATGAGCCTCTGAAGCTATTCATGAACTTTCCTGGCGCTCCTTCACGTCTTCTGTTTGTGTGGTTTTGCAGAAACACAATTTTCACACAAATAAGATCATATTCTCCAAGCAGCTGACTCACACCCCCGAACATGTTTTCCATCCTGCCTGGTCTGGCTTCCAACAGGAGCCCGCTGGTCCAGCAGGATCTCTGAGGCTTTATCCAACTTCTAGAGGAAAACAGTCCAACCTGGCAGGCTGTAGAGATGCTCTTCAGGAAAAATTAATCTTTGTAAAGCAATAAGGCACAGCAGTATTATGCCGTTTAAGTCAAGTCAAGTAGGTTTTATCGTCATTTCTACCGTATACACAATACATAGTAAAAACAAAACAGCGTTCCTCCAGAACCACAGTGCAACACAAGAACATAACAGAGCAGAACACAAGAGCAACAATATAACTTAACAAGACAAGACAGTGCAAACTGACAATGGCGACAATAAGTTTAAATACAGTACTGCCCGATACTGTACTCAGGCAGGAGAGATGTATGAAAGATGCAGAATCCTTTGCACATCATTAGATTAAAGACTCTCTTGGATTAGACTGGACTAAAAACCCACTAGAAGTCTGAATTTAAGCTTCATCTGGTCCAGACGAGTCCTACAGATAACATGGCTCCCATGTTATCTTGATATTTTGATGAAAAGCTCTGAACGTCCTCCACACCAGGGGGCTCAGATTTAATCCCAGGAGTTCCAGTTTCTCCACAGTTCAGTTATTTACCTGCTCAAACACACCTGCTTCCACTCACCTGTTAATTTGTGAGAGTGTTTGAGGAGAACCGGAAACTGTGCTGGACACCCCAAAAACCTTCTAGAGGAATGAAGCAGCTACTAACATAATAATGATACATTTTATTTATAAACAGCTTTCAAGACTTACAAGGTACTTTTACCCAACAAATTAATATACATTCTATAAAAAAAAAATTATAGCAATAATAAAGAGTAAGTTATATTATAAATTTATGCTGAGATTTAGCAGATTGTAGATAAATATCCCTACGTAGATTTACAGATAACCTTTTAATATAATGTAATATAATATAATATAATATAATTTCATATTATAGTATATTATATATTGTTATATTATATTATATCATATTATATTATATTATATTATATTATATTATATTATATTATATTATATTATATTACATTACATTACATTACATTACATTACATTAAATTACATTACATTACATTACATTACATTATATTACATTACATTATATTAAATTATATTATAATATATCATATTATGCTCCTGTTAAGTTCTTCACACTCTTTCGTTTCATTTACAAAAACAGATACATTGATTCAAAAACTGGCTCCTCTTCTGCAGCCTCTGGAAGCCTCATCATTAATATCTCTGCCGTGTATCAAGTTCAGAATAAGAAACATTTATTGATCCTGGAGGAAATTATTTCTGTGATGACTAGGACTACACAGCCACACAGAGACTTAATAAAAGTCAGCTTAAAAATTCTGCATCAAATATATTAAACTATACACACAATACTGGGTATCAATGCTATAAAGTCGTTTACAGTTCAGTGAGTTCCTAGTGTACTAGTGTACTGCACTCATGTAGAATAATGGTTGATACTACAGCTGATAAATTCTTTTCTTGTTTTTTTCACACTGAGGAGTGTGTGGAGTCTCCAGACGTGGGAGTTTTCCTTCTTCTTGATGCAACAGAATCTATTGGCCAGAGTTTCCCCAGTAACAGCCACCAGCAGCCATCCTGTACTGAAATTAAATTACAGAAATAATGCTGTCTTGTTCACAAGCTTTATTTTAGATTGTAAAGTATGTCATTAAAAAAATTTAGCCTTTCATTTATAACAGTCCGAAGCCTGTTTATGAAGACCGATCACGGGATTTCTCTTTACCTTGGCAGCAGTGATGATATAGGAGATGAGTTTTTGCATGTCGACGCGTTTTTAGTTTGAATTTAGTGTTTTTATATTGAATTGAGTGTTTTTAGATTAGATTTAGTGTTGTAGATTGAATTGAGTGTTTTTAGATTGAATTGAGTGTTTTTAGATTGAATTAAGTGTTTTTAGATTAGATTTAGTGTTTTTAGATTGGATGTAGTGTTTTTAGATTGGATGTAGTGTTTTTAGATTAGATTTAGTGTTTTTAGATTAGATTTAGTGTTAACAGCTTAACAGGTTTTTAGATTGGATTTAGCAGTTTTACTAAATGTAAAACCAGTTTGATTAAATTGAGAACTCAAACCATTATGAGATAAATAACCGTGAAAGGTTCATAAAAAGCTCGCTTCTGACTGATCAAGGTATTCCAGCATTGAATTTTTGAAGTGTTTATTAGTATGAACTTAGTTTGCATGGATTTGCAGAGATGACGTTCCAAGCTTCAGGATTTAGTAGAATGTGCAGTGAAATGGACCCCAGATCATACCTAAGGCTGTGCAAAACTTCAAAATACGTAGGCTTAGGGTGTGTTTGAAATCACGCTCTTGCACACTTTGATCACTATGTTTTAGTGCGTAGTGCATTCACACTGATAACCCAGCTAGAACTCTAAAGGAGAACCCAGATGGTGCTCTGATAATGGTCAAAGACCACAATGCAGAAAGATGGACACTACTTTACATTTAACATTTAGATTTAGATTTAGATTTAAAATTTAACATTCAGATTTAGATTTAACTTTTAGATTTAGATTTAACATTTAGATTTAGATTTAACATTTAACATTTAAATTTTGATGTAATATTTAGATTTAGATTTAACATTTAACATTTAAATTTAAATGTAACATTTATATTTAGATTTAACATTTATATTTAGATTTAGAATTAGATTCAACATTTAACATTCAGATTTAGATTTAACGTTTAAATTTTGATTTAGATTTAACATTTACATTTTGATTTAGATTTAACGTTTAAATTTTGATTTAGATTTAACATTTACATTTTGATTTAGATTTAACATTTAAATTTTGATTTAGATTTAACTTTTAACATTCAGATTTAGATTTAACATTTAGAGTTAGATTGAAAAAATATGCAGGAACAAAATGTACCAAAACCTAGTATTTTAACACATTTATCTCTAAATGTGTGAAAATTGTGTAAACATTGTGCAAAATTATGAAAAAATGATACCAATGAAATTGGTGAAATTTGTGAAGCTGTTTTTACAAACAGCACCCCTTATAGTAGGGGGTAAACAAAAGCAAAATCACGAGGAAGCTCATTGTGTAGACAAAAGCCGGCAGATGTATGGTCAGGCTGGAGAATCGCAATCAAATTTCATCCATATATATATATATATATAAGTTTATGGCACCTAAATCCTCCTTACTGCGGCCCCCCGCCAAACACACAACGCTTAAGTCTGTTTAGGCACATTATTGACTCTTCTTTTTTTATTAACCTTTATTTAACCAGGTTTGCAGCAGCACAGCTAGAGTTCAACAGTCGCACAATAGAAATAATGACTCACGTTAAAACACACTCCTAAAAAACACCTGCATACCAAGCGCCTGGACTGCAGGGTTTTCACCTAAGCTTTAAAATCATTAATGAATTCTCTGTGTTAATGAATTTCAAGCCTCAGGTGCTGAAAACCTAAAATCTTTTCCGATTCAGATCTAACTTTAGCAAGCACCAATTTCTGTAACAGAAGTGATGATACATGAGAAGTACACAGTGACTGAGGCGGTGTATACAGATCAGTCCACTTTAGTACAGGGCACATGATGATGAGTGTGAAAACCACAGTACTCCACAGTGTGAAAACCACAGTACTCCAGTTTTAATATTAATCTTTAATTTACAGCACATTTCAGTGTGATTTTTTGGAATATCGTTCAGCTCATTTCTATACGGGTGTCAAACTGCAGACAACTGTGTTTAAGCAGCAAGAAAACTAACATTTGTCACATTTTCACGCTTTCAGGTCACAGTCCATAATGTCGCCTCATTTACACTCGCCTGCCTTTCCTCTTATGTCCTCTTCCTGTCTGCTCTCCGGCTTCCTTCTGTGGCTCAAAACCCTCCAGAAATCTCCATTCCTCACATAATTCAGTTTTTAGCTAAAGTTTAAACACACTTACTGCAGCATCAGGACTTACCACAACAAACAGACCAATGAAATGCTTTGGAATTACTTTACAATGAGCTCATATTGTATTCTTCCACCCAGAATTAGGTCAATTTATTGAGTCCAGAGGATATTGTTCATGTAATGACTAAACAGATCCTCAGGGTGTACTCACACTAGGCACGGTTGCCTTAAACCGGGCCCGGGTATGATTGTCTCCCCTCCCCACTCCCCCTCTGGCCCACACTCACATACGGTTTCAGCATTCATGCCGGAGTGCGCTTACGTCATTATGGTGTGGCGGTTTCAGGGTAAACAAAAGGAGCGGCGCTTTCGCTGAACGCAGTGGAGTCCGTCGCTCTGGTTATTTTGTTGATAGTAATTTTGGGTCATTTGGTCCGCGGGGGTCCACAGCCCCCTCACAGCCTGGTGCTAAACATGTTTATAGTTTTATGGCACTAAATTGTTACGTGTCCTGTTCCGTGCTCCAGTGCGGTTAGTGCTCACACTACAAGCGAACCGCACCCGAGTCCAACCGAACCACGCCCTGGCACACCTCCTCCAAGCGGGCCAGGGTCGGCTAAACGAACCGCGTCTCGGCACCGGCCACTCACAGTAGACAAACGAACCACGCTTTGATGGTCAAACGTACTCAGGCACGGTTCAAACTGCCTAGTGTGAGTACACCCTCAGAGACAAGAACAAAATAATATAAAGCCTAAATCAATCCAACAGAAACTCAGTAATAAGTAATGCTAAAGATAAGTAATGCTAAAGATAAATAACTTACAGTCCAGTGAATTACTGTAACACTAATGTAATTTTAATACAGGTTAGCAACTTTACAAACAGTTTGAGATTGTTTACACTAGACAAACTTTGGAGGAAACATCCAAGCATCTAACCACACTAATATGAAAGTGATGGTTCTGATGGATTTATTGATTCTGGAGGAAATTGTTCTTGTTACGACTAAACAGACACTAAAGAGACAAGAAAAATTAATATGAAGTCTAAATCAATCCATCAGAAACTGCAGAAATACTCAATAAGTAGTACTATCCATAAATAACTTACAGTCCAGTGAATTGTAACACTAATAGTGGTGAGGAGTCTGTTATTGTTATAATAGAGATCAGCAGTGATATTGATACAGCAGTGATGTTTCAAAGGGTGACACTATTGCACGTTATAATGAGAAAACTTGTCACATAATGAAATGATTGAGTTCCCAAGAAAATTGCACATGATACAAATCTTCACACAAGATGATGCAAATCTGCACAGGATACAAATCTTGCACAAAGTGTAGTGTTGCTGTTCTGAGAGATATGATATTTGGTCTGTATTGTGAATCAGAAGGTCCTGCACCAGCAAGGTTGAGACGTTTGCTGGCAGTTCACTTCGGTTTGGGGTGAAGAGATGGAAAAGTTGGTCCGTGACACAGATTTCCACCCAAGAGTGTTCTGCGATGACTCTGTGGAGAACCTGCGATCAATTTCCCCCCGTAGGCCTTGTCGTGGCTGAGACGGTATCCTAGCAATGCTGCCTTAATTACTTGTTGCTAGGCGATAATACAGATGGTACCCGCTTAATGTCACGGGAGCAGCATCTTGACTCTGAGCGCTCGGAGCGGGTTTCTGTACGGAAACCTGCCATTTACTCAGATCGCCTTTGTTCCAAATGTCACCGCCGCAGCCTTGGCCCGCCCTCGGGCGTTTCTCGGTTCTATCCGGGGGTGAAACACCTCACGCGGCCACTGTCCAAAAGATTTGGCACCCCCCCACTCGACACAGCTTTTTCTAAAATACGGACTTCTGTATGATTTAAGGCACCATCTCTTCTAACTTCTAGAATTTTTGCATATTAGAAAGGAAAATCAATATAAAATGCGGCCTTTGCCTGGTTATAGCTTGGATATAGTTCATTTGTTCTGTTAGATTAAACACAAGAGGATAATTACACCGTCATTTTAGTGCATAAGCTGCAGAGAAAATGTCATATTAAAGTTTGTCGGTACTGGATGGATTAACTTGCATTCATTCAACATCTGAACCACTTACATTTAACTGGGTGGGTGGTCCATCATAGTCCATCATAGAGCACACACGCACACACACACACACACACACACACATAACATGGGAGAATTTCCAGTCCTCTCGATGGGGGTCTGTATACGTTTACATGCAAAATTATGTACTTTTGCTTTAAATATAAAAAAAATTATTTAAAAAATGCTCCAGTATGAATTAATATTAGGTTTCTCGGTGCCTTCATGTTTTATTGTCTTTTTTAATAGCTAATGTTAAGTTTTATTACCCTCCAAAACAAAACAATATTCAGATTGGTAAATACATAAAACTGTCAAATTTAATTAAAAACGATCATCAATCCAATGAAATTTAGAAATACCCTAAGTCTTGTGAATAAATGTATTTGGGTCATAAAACAAATACCACATCATAATATTTAATCTGTATGTGTTTCCTTTGCTCAGTTTTAGGATATTTAATCTACTCAACATGCCGAAGATTACATTTACAGCATTTAGCAGACACTTTTTATCCAAAGCGACTTCCATTCCTAACTACAGGGGACAGTCTCCCTGG
>JBBKCR010031350.1:0-11581 GCA_037577295.1 Ladigesia roloffi
TGCTTTTAAAGGCATTCCTCTTTTGTTGGTTCCCAACATCTCTACCTCTCTCCACTGAGATCTGTGTATCTCCTGGTCCTGGGTGTTTTAGAGCTCGCAGGACAGACAAGCAACAAAACGAGATCACAGCCACTGCAGTAAAGAAGACAAAGTAGAAAAAAGCATCAGGGAAAGTATCAACAAATCCCTCATATAAGACATACACCACCGACATCAGGCTAACTAGCAGAGCTGAAGCAATCCTGTACTGGACTCCTTTATATTTCAAGAATATTATTGGATGAAGCACTGCCAGATACTGTTCAACACAAATGCAGATCTGCAGAAGGGGTCTGCTGACACAGTTTAGGGAAAAATATATGTATATCGCATTCCAAACAAGGTCACTCTCAAAGATCAGTATATTCAGCATGTTCAAAGCACACTGAAAGCAATAGATGAGATGCAGTAAAGTCTGAAGCACAGGAAACACCTGTGTGGGTTTGATTTTCCAGCCAGCATGGAGATAATGCCAGAGAAACCAAGAATGAGCTGGAGTTCCCAGAATAAAGCAGAGCAGCGATGCAATCCAGTCAAAAAACATCCCAAAATAATGTTTTTTATAGCAGAAGATCCCATTAAAATCAGCTAACATGGAGCTGTTATCCACTACAGATGAATTCATCATTGCGCAGGAAAGCTGTAATTTCTAAATAAAAGGCAATTAATTAATTAGAACACAAGAGTAAAGTGTAAAGATAATATGTGAGTATACAGATGCTATGTGATCATGAAAAGCATGCATACAGTATGTTAAAGTTATTTAAAAAATAAAGTAGGTATAAAAAGTATGTATTATGTATTTGTTCATAATACTGTAAGTTTTAAAATAATGTAAGTTTTCGCCTTTTTGTATTACCTGGTTTAGGTGTTTCAGGAATCCCACAAGTCTTCTGGAATTCAGAGCAATTTACTGAAGTGGAAATGATTGCAAGATTCCAAGAAACAATTTTTGCGCATTGAAATCTGAAAACATCTTGTGCTCCAGTAAGTGGTGGGATCCAAATTTCCAAACCGTCAGATGTGTTCTGTACAGTCTAAACAAGTACTTTTTAAATGCATCTGTTCATGTATATCTGCTGTACCTGTCTAATTGGTCAGTTTGCCTCAGTAGCTCAGGTACATTTCAGGAAGCAATAATATAATTATCTTACTTCCAAATTAACTCATAAATAACTTCAAAAGCAGAGCAGGTCTCAGTAGTGCCTAAAAATTACACAGTGTAATGTCACAGTGCTCCCATGACCAATGATCACAGTGAAGAAAGAAGAAATTATACAAATTTCCAGGCTAGTCTTTGTTCACACAGCACTTCATCACTTCTGACCTGATTTCCTGCTTTCAATGGCATGGAGAGAAAAGTGCAGTGGTGCAAGAACTGTGTTAACAGGTGTAGATATATTGAATAGGTGGAATTTTAGAATAGTAGTGATTAAGTAAAGTCACCAAAACACTTAATGACATGTAGTTTTTAAAAAAGATATTTGAACCATTTATCAGAATCAGAATCAGTTTTAATGGCCAAGTATACTTGCATATACAAGGGATTTGACTTTGGTTCGCTCTCTTTACACATGACAATAGATATTTAGTGATATACATACAAAGGAACATAGGCACATACTGTACAGTAAAGACAACACACACATGAGGGCACATATGACACATAGTGTATAAATAATGCAGCTATAGTGCAAATGTAGTGGTGCAAGAGTTGTGCAAAAAAAGAAAATTCATAATAATAATAAATAAGTAAAAATATCCAAAGGAAAATAGAATAAGAATTGTGCAAGATTGCTAGGTGCATGGAGTGTTGAGGTGTGCAATCCTGGCATACGTCCCTGGCTGGTCAAGGTGTTGCAGGATGAAGTGCATCCCCATATTTGCAGCATCATCCACTGACCTGTTTGACCTGTAGGCAAAATGCAGGGGGTCCAGCTGATGGCCTGTGATGTTCTTGAGGTGGGTCAGTACTAGGCGATCAAAGCACTTAGTTGCAGCGGAAATCAGGGCCACAGGTCTGCAGTCACTTAGTCCATTAATGAGGGTTCTCTTGGGGACTGGGATGATGGAGTTTTTAAGGCATGAGGGGACTTTGCGTAGCTCCAGTGATGTGTTGAATATTCGTGTGAAGATTGGTGCTAGCTGGACAGCACAGGACCTGAGGCAGGAAGGTGTAACCCCATCCGGACCTGGTGCTTTACGGACATTTATACCACTTTATACCACCGTGCTAAAAAGAACTTGTTGCCCTGCCTCTGCTAAAGTGGCATACTATGTGGTCTGATGTTACATAGATGTTATACCCAATGTTCTGTGTCCTTGTAAGTTATAAACAGTGATGGCAGTGATATGGTGCTTAAATTCTGGTGCAGGTAGTGGAATTTAGTTTTTCAAGACAGGGTGAGATAAAAGTTAAACAGAACTAGTATTCTTTGAATCACGCCAGTTATTGGCACTGCACCACCTTAAGGTTTGCTGGATTCCTCCATTCTACTCTGAGAAAGCTTTCACTGCTTGAACCACATGATCTGACACAAGGGCTGGCCCTAACCAATTTGGTGCCCTAGGCAAGATCTTAGGTGGAGCTCCCTTACATCGCAGTAAATTCCACTGCTAGTTTACATATACTCACAAAAAACTTAATAGATTTGTCTTCGACATTCTTTTATTCAATTAATGCAATTGCACATCAAAATACATAGAAAGAATTCAAGAAATTAAATTTACAAACATTTTAAATACAATATAAATGGCTTAAAGTATATAATAGAGTTTAGATTCTCTGCCCGAATGCGACATGTGGGTCGGGCCATGTTCAAGCATTTGATTTTTTGAATCATCACACGTAATTAAAAATGTTTAAATCGGGCTCGGGACGACAATTACAATTAATGTGTCGGGCCGGGCTGGGCTCGGGCACAAGGTGCACAGGCTCTGGTTGGGTCGGGTCTCATTTTTTGGGCCCAATCTAAACTCTAGTATATAATAAAAATTGTAAACAAGTGACATGAACTTAAATATAAAAAAATAAAATATTAATACAGCACAGAGCATAATAAGGTATTAAAGAAAAGAGTAGGCACAAATAATAATAAAAATAAAATATAAAAAAAAAAAAATCTCACAGAGTGTTTTTGCTATGTGTCTCAGTCTAATAAACACATGATTTCAGGAATAAAATAAAATAATATTTAAAAAATGTACACTATTATATATATCTACTTCAATTGACATTTTCTTATATATAAATTATATTAGTAATTAATTTATTGGTAATAATATAAATTTAATTGTCATTACAGTGAAATTCTAAGAATGCAGAGACTCAGTAAACTGCATTATTAGTATTAGTTGTAGTAGTATTACTACTTTGCTATCCAGTTAAAATAAAGTGGGCTTATTATTTTCTAGTGCTGTCAAGTGGTTAAATTTTTTTATCTAATTAATTACATGCTGAGGCAATTAATTATTCTAATTCATCACATTTAATCACAGATACATACAGACTTACAAGAAGTAGTTTTTTAAACATTTTTTATTGAATACAAGCCTATAACTTAGGCTTCAATGGTCATGACATTTTTATCACTGACTGAACCAAACCTATGAATTAGGTAACAGTATATGACAGTCGAAAGTTTTGATACACTACGTCTCCCAGCTCTCTCACACACACATTATGGCCGGCGCTGAGACTCCGCCCCTCTGGAGGTCTGGATGGAGAAAGCTAATGTGGCTATTTCCAGCCCAATTTGCCCCCTGCTGCCTCTAGCTCGACCAACAGCTCTCCTACAGACAGTACAACCAAGTTCACCACTGTCACACATTTTCCTGATGGGCAAAGTGTTGAAATAAATGTTTTTTTGCTTTGTGACCACTTTCGCCTCACACAGCCGTGCAGCTGCGCTCCAGAGTTGAAGCAGGAGACGCACGATTGTCTTTTCCAGAAGGAAAATATTCCCCTTAATGGTCAGAATCAGCAAAAAAACAATCACAAGACATCATTTATTAGCCATTTTGGCGTTTTTTTTCTTCCAAATATCACTGAACTGAGCTCTGCACTCTGGCTGCTCACGCAGCAGTGATCTGGGACTCGGTTCTCCTGCTGTGTCCACAAAACTTTGAACAGGTAGATGACGTAAAGTGTTAGTTTCATTAAA
This sequence comes from Ladigesia roloffi, assembly GCA_037577295.1. Taxonomy (NCBI): domain Eukaryota; kingdom Metazoa; phylum Chordata; class Actinopteri; order Characiformes; family Alestidae; genus Ladigesia; species Ladigesia roloffi. The sequence continues at coordinate 4,203 of JBBKCR010031350.1, forward strand.
AATATTAAACACAATTATGGAATGTACATTAACAGCTACAATATTCACTTTATAACTGATTTCTGTGATTTGACCGCTGAATCTCTGAAACCCAGTTTTGGGTGATGAAATGAACAATGAAAATGAAATGAAATGAACCTAGAAAATGTTGACAGATTTCAGTTCTCATTTTTCAATTTAGACAGTCAATTCAACCTTGGAGAATACATCTGGACTGATATATCATGAAATTGCACGAGGCTTAACTATAGAAATCAATATTTTATTCACACTGATCTCATTTAATGGTTCAGGCATTTTAGATGACCTTCTCTGTATATTTTCAAAAATGGTGCGATCATCACACCCAAAGTGTTTGGAGAGAACATTAAAGGGATAAAATTACAAAACATTGATTTCCTGTCCGTGCTTCTCACTGTGAAAAAAATAAGCGATGCTGGAGAGATGTAGGAAAACAGGAGAATCAGCAAAGCTATGGAGATGCTTTTAAAGGCATTCCTCCTTTCCTGGTTCCTCACATCTCTGCCTCTCTGCACTGAGATCTGTGTGTCTCCTGGTCCTGGGTGTTTTAGGGCATGCAGGACAGACACACAGCAAAAAGAGATCACAGCCACTGAGGTAAAGAAGATAAAGAAGAAAAAAGCATCAGGGAAAGCATCAACAAACCCTGCAAATATGGCATATGCAGTCGAAGTCAGCCAAACTAGCAGAGCTGATGCAATCCTGTACTGGATTCCTTTATATTTCAAGAATAATATTGGATGAAGCACTGCCAGATACTGAAGAGTCTAAACTGGTACTTTTTTAAAATGCGTCTGTTTAAGTGTACCTGCTGTACCTGTCTAATTGGTCATTTTTCCTCAGTGGCTCAGTTACATTTCATGAAGCATTAACATCTTTCTCCCATTCCCAAAATAACTCATAAATAACTTAAATCAAAAGCAGAGCAGGAGTCAGTAGTACCTAAAATTACACAGTCTAATGGCACAGTGCTGCCATGAGCAATGATCACAGTGAAAGAAGCAATTAAACAAATTTCCAGGCTACTCACTGTGCACACAGCACTTCATCACTTCTCACCTGATGACCTGCCTTCCAAGGCATGGTGGGGGATTTATAGTGGTGCACCATTTCTCAGCCATTAAGTGTTTCAACAGGTGTAAATTTATGTGAGCAGGAGCTTGCAGGCTGAATGGAACCACAAAAACTACAATGCATTCAAGCTGGAACTATCAGCCCTGGTGGAACACGTTTAAAGACTATGGGGAGCCAAGTTTGCAAACTTCACGGAAAACTTCCCCTGGTTGCATTTGAATCATTCCAAAATAATGTTCTTTAAAACAGATGATCACACTGACATCAGCTAACATGGAACTGTTCTCCACTGCAGATGAATTCATCATTGCACAGGAATGCTGTAATTTTGAAATAAAAGGCAATTAATTAAGTAGGACATGGGATTAAAGTATTAAGTTAATATGAGAGTCAACAGATGCTACAGGATCATGAAAAGCATATAAACAGTATATAAGACTTATTTAAAAATAAAGTATTTATAATACTAGTGACAGTTTGTTAAACAAAGCTTAATGTATTTTGCTTGTATCATTTTACTAGATTTGTTCAACATAAAAAAACCCATGATATTTTCACTTTTTACCTGGATTGGATATCTCAGGGATCACACAAGTCTTTTGGAATTTCACAAAAGTTAAGAAGATTGCAAGATTCCAAGAAACAATGTTTGCACATTGAAATCTGCAAACATCTTGTGCTCCAGTAAATAGTGGGATCCTGGTTTCCAACCAGTCACTTGGTCTCCTAGTCACCACTTCCTGTTGGCTATTTCTCCCCTTATCATTCAGGTAGGTTTCCAGTTGGGCCACCGAAGTATCGGCCCCTTGACAACAGCCCTGTTCTTCGTCAGACTTAGCCCATTCAGTTCATCGTAGATGACCACTCTGAAAAGATCCAGTTTTTCCTCACTTCTCTCTCCAGCTGACCAATCATTCTAGGCCACCCTTGGCTCAAATTTCATGATCCCCTTATCCTTTGGTACGAAGAAAAAATCCTGCACAGGGCTCCAACATGTTGTAAGCTCTGCTCCTTGGTGAGGGCTGAGGCATGCTCTGGGGAGTCTAAGGCCCCGATATCGACAGAGAGGCCGTCACTTCTGCGTACCACGATCTGCTGGCAGTCTTCAGTAAATGAAAAACCATGCAACTTCCTCCTAATCATCCTTATGACCTTGCCATTGACCTCAACCCAGGTGCGCTACCCCCAAGACCTTGGTAATGCCGTTTGGCCTGTGCAATAATCCGGCCGCCATTCAAAACCTCATAAATTACGTCCTCTGGGACATGCTGGCCAGGTGTTGTTTATTGGACAACATACTCATCTTGGCCTGGAGTGAAGAGGAGCATATCTAACATATCTGAGGCAGTCCTTCAGAGCTTACTGGCCCACCAGCTATAGTGTTAAGTTGGAGAAAATCTGACTGCTTTCACCAAATCCACCAACGGATCCTTCTCTCTCAAACCTGCTGCCATCCAAGCCTTCCACAAACTCTGCCTATGTTTCATCTCTGCACCCATCCATTTTCATCCGAATGATACCAAACCCTTCGTTGTTGAGGTGGATGCTTCCAATGTAGGCATAGGAGCCATCCTCTCACAGTGCGGTCCAGACCAGAAACTGCACTCATGCAGTTTCATCTCAAAAAAATTCCACACCACCAAGCAGCGATACCGGGTGGTGGACCGTGTGCTGCTCGCCATCAAGTGGGTCCTAGAGGAATGGTGTCACTGGCTCCAGGGTGGCAGTGATCCATTCATGGCCTGGACAGGCCACCAGAACCTCCTCTCCATCCACCAGTCCAAACAGCTACACCCCAGGCAGGAGCAGTAGGCACTGTTATTCGAGCAGTTCAAATTCCACCGCTCCTACCACCCGGGGATGAAGAACACGGCACCCTCTTGCAACAACATCAGACCAAAAGCCCCCAAACAGAACCCATGCCTGTCCTGCCTCCCAGCACCATCATGGCTCCTCTCTGGGACTAAGGGCTAGACAGAGCCAGCCAACCAACTGCTGAAGCGTTTCCTCCGATGTTTCATGTCCAATCATCAGCGGTCCTGGGCAAACTACCTCATATGGGCAGAATCATCCCACAACTTCCTCACCACCTCTGCCACAGGTCTCAGCCCATTCGCGGCATGCTACAGGTGTCACTCTCCAGCCTTCAAACACCAAGAACTGGAGGTAGAGGTCCCGTCCGCCCAACAGTTGGTCCCCCGGTGCAGGCAGATATGGAGCCAGGTGCCTGAATCCATCCATGTGGATTGTGACAGGGTCTACCTCTATGCCCAGCACCTCCATCTCCACAACTCTTCCAGAAAACTCTCCTCCCATTACAACATCATAAAGCGCATCCACCCTGTCACCTTCTGGCTCCAGGTGTCTGGTGCCGGTCTTGGAGGGGGGTACTGTCACATGCACCAGGTCGCATGACATACCGGGTCATCAGAAGTAACTCACACGTAGGGTATATAATCAGAAAACTGGTGACCGGCACCCACAGATTAATTTAATTTACAAACATGCTAGTGTTCCACCATGGACCGTTAATAATGTCTGAAGCATTTTCCCAATTTCATCCTCTATGACATCTGCTGAAATGCCTTAGTCCCTTAAGAAAAACATAAATATAGTAGTAAAAAAAAACATTGGAGAAAGGAATCTAAGAAATAATGCAACTTTGAAAATAGAATGCAACATTATTTAATACACACATGAGAAACATACAAATTTAATGGGCTGTGGTGGTCTGCTTATGATATCAAACTTTGTAACAGAAACAGTATAAAGAACAAATTTAGTTTACAGCAGTTAAATTAGGAAATGCAAGGAACACCAGCTGTTTAATCTCTAATCTGATGCCTGATTAGAATATGTTCAGGGCAGAGCTGTTCACAAGTAATTTTAACAAGTCCAAGTCAAGTGTCATGCCAGGTAACAAGTCTTTGTTTGTGCGACTTAAGTGTGAGTTGAGTCTAATCCTCAGACTTGAGTCCCCATCGCTAGTTCAGGGTGGCATCAGCTTAATGAATTCATGAAGCACACGTGCCAGTACAGCATTTTTGTGGTAAAATATTTAAAAACAATTATGGAATGTAGATTAACAGCTAGAATATTCACTTCATAATTGATTTCTGTGATTTGACCTCTAAATCACCTTCAACCAAGTTTTGGTTGAAGCAGATGTAACTTCTAGTTACACAATGAAATTAACCTAAAAATTGTTGACCAATTTCAGTTATAAGTTTAGACAAATTGTGCAACCTTGGAGAATACATCTGGACTGATATATCTTGATATTGTATGAGGCTTAACTACAGAAATCAATCCTCTATTCACATTGATCCCCTTTGATGGTTCAGGCATTTTAGATGACCTTCTCTGTACATTTTCATCAATGGTGCGATCATTACACCCAAAGTGTTCGGAGAGAACATTAATGGAACAAAATTACAAAACAATGATTCCCTAGCTGTGCTTTTCACTGTAAAGAAAATAAGCGATGCTGGAGGGATGTAGGAAAACAGGAGAATCAGCAAAGCTATGGAGATGCTTTTAAAGGCATTCCTCTTTTGTTGGTTCCCTACACCTCTACCTCTCTCCACTGAGATCTGTGTGTCTCCTGGTCCTGGGTGTTTTAGGGCATGCAGGACAGACACACAGCAAAATGAGATCACAGCCGTTGCGGTAAAGAAGATAAAGAAGAAAAAAGCATCAGGGAAAGCATCAACAAACCCTGCATATATGGCATATGCAGCTGACGTCAGCCAAACTAGTAGAGCTGTCGCAATCCTGTACTGGACTCCTTTATATTTCAAGAATGTTATTGGATGAAGCACTGCCAGATACTGTTCAACACACATGCAGATCTGCATTAGAGGTCTGCCAACACAGCATAGGGAAAAAATAATATATGTCCCATTCCAAATGAGGTCACTCTCAAAGATCAGCCTATTCAGCATGTCGAAAGCACACTGGATGCAGAAGATAAGATGCAGTAAAGTCTGAAGCACAGGAAACACCTGTGTAGGTTTGATTTTCCAGCCAACATGGAGATAAAGCCACAGCAACCAAGAATGAGCTGGAGTTCCCAGGAAGATGCATAGCAGCGATGCAGTGCAGGCGACAATCATCCCAAAATTATAGTTTTTATAACAGAAGATCACACTCACATCAGCTAACATGGAGCTGTTATACACTACAGATGAATTCATCATTGTGCAGGAATGCTGTAATTTCGAAATAAAAGGCAATTAATGATGTATTACATTAGTTTAAAGTGTAGAAATAATATGTGAGAATACAGATGCTATGGGGTCATGAAAAGCAGGTATACAGTATGTAAAAGTTATTTAAAAAATAAAGTATGTATAAAAAAATATAAAAAATATGTAAATTGCTTGTTTTATCTTACAGGATTTGTTCTCTATCTTTAAAAACATATGATATATTCTCTTTTTTATTTTTTTTACCTGGTTTAGATGTCTCAGGGATCCCACAAGTCAAGTTCAAAGCAATTCACTGAAATGAAAATGATTGCGAGATTCCAAGGAAAAATATTTGCGCAAACAAATCTGCAAACATCTTGTGCTCCAGTAAGTGGTGGGATTCAGATTTCCAACCTGTCAGATGTGTTCTGTACAGTCTAAACAAGTACTTTTTAAATGCATCTGTTCATGTATAAATGCTGTACCTGTCTAATTCGTCAGTAGCTCAGGTACATTTCCCACTCCCAAAATAAATCATAAACTCATAAGTAGGTGTCAGTAATACAAAGAAAAACCTACAAAGTGTAATATCACAGTGCTGCCATGAACAATGATCACAGTGAAGAAAGAAGCAATTATACAAATTTCCAGGCTAATCATTGTGCACACAGCACTTCATCACTTCTGACCTGATGTCCTGCCTTCCAAGGCATGGAGGGGAAATTACAGTGGTGCACCATATCTCAGCTATGAAGTGTTTTAACAGGTGTAAATTTTAACCTATGGGAACAGGAGCTTGCAGACCGTGGGAGGTGATGAAGCAGCAGGATCTCGGGACCTCAGTGATCCAAATTCGGCCTGAGAGACAGGAGGGCCCTTAAAGTATTCTTTTTGGGAAAGGATTTAGTTGTTGCACGTAGGTGTTTGACTGTTGTTTTGTACTTTCCCCCCTAATTAGAAACCGTATTTTGCTTGCTGTGCTTTGGCTAGGAGGATCTGCAGTGAATATAAGCACTAGGTTGCTGTGGGTTCTATTTTGGGGTGCGGTGTGCCTAAATCTCTGCATTGTTTTGCATTGGTGCATGGGGTGGAAGATTCAGACCAGGGGGAGAACCTTACATGTGTCAAGAAAAATAAACCTTAATAAAAGGGTGTATTGAAAATCAACCTTGTTGGAGTTGGGCTCTCTTTCATTGCCTTGTGCCCGAGAGATCCAAAGGGGTAAAAACAAACTTTTACCCCAAGTCGCCACATGCATTAAAAAGGTAGTCTTATGGTGAGCTTATTTAAGAGGTAGAGTTTGGAACTGAAGCATGGATTCTATGCCAATCAATGACCTTCTATGCCAATTAATGACGTCAGTGAAATTTTGTTTGATTTTATAAAAATAATTGCTCTGTGAACAATCTTTAATTAATTAATTTTATATACAAGCATGCTAGTGTTCCATCATGAACAGTTGATGATGTCCAGTGATGGGAATAACAGCACTATAAATAAATGGCGTTACTAACGGCGATACAAGTAATCAAACCAGTTACTGTTTCCCCGTTACAGCGCTGTTACCGTTACTGACAATAAAATGAGCGTTACTGTAACTGAGAACACTGAAGCGGTTTTCATGCGAGCAGCATCTCTCTGCCATCTCTCTATCTCTGGAGTGTGTGTGTGTGTGTGTGTGTGTGTGTGTGTGTTCGAGGCCAGGGTGGGACACATAACCAGTGATGATGATTGGTGTGTTTGTACACGTGGTGTAACTGAGAATGACATGATTGGTTTAAATTGAGTACATTTCCATGATTTGCCAATCAGAGGCACAGTAGTGCGGGTGTTCACACACACACACACACACACACACACAGTCAGTCAAAGGCAGCTTCTGCAAACTGGAAGTTTAAGCGCTACTTTTCCCTCACTGAGGTTAAAGTCTAAAATGTTTATGTGACGTGCAGCTTCTGCCCAGGAGAAAAGCGTCTCACCTGCTTTGGGGATTAGTGTACAATGTTTATCTTTATTATATAGTTATATTAAATTAGATTTTTTAAAGTAACGCAATAATTACTTTGCCTGGTAATTAGTTACTTTTATAATGAT
>JBBKCR010031361.1:0-11580 GCA_037577295.1 Ladigesia roloffi
CAGCACAGGCCCTGAGGCAGGAAGGTGTAACCCCATCCGGACCTGGTGCTTTACGGACATTTTGCCTCTGAAAGAGGACATGACGAACAGCAAGTATGTAGACAGGATACTTTGGCATTTTCCCACATCACTTGCAGATTTTTAAAAATACAATTGAATGTGTTATCTTTGATATACGACCCTGTCAGAAAGCCAAATAAGTTACATTAAAATTACAAGCACTCCAAAGCCCTGCAAAGAGTAGTATCAGGTGAACTGGGTGATCCATGTCATGCCTTTGAGATAGTAAATGCTGTTGTATGGGAGTAGAAGCAACCTCCCCACAATGGGAGCAGATAAAATGTCAATTTTTGCTAGTTTATTTAACTGGGTGATGATTTGGATGACCAGACCCGGAACCAGACATGGATCTATGGACGGGCCTTGCATTGCTTTGGGGGGGGCACACATTTTATAGGTTCGTTCTGGGGGGGTGGGGGTGGTGGGTATGCACAAACTGGGTTGACAGCTGCGTTCTGGGGTGTGGATTGGTTTTATGCACATCTCGACCACGTCTCGGATTTTTAGGCAGCTCCGACGAGTCTTTAGCAACCCAATATCCTGGCCGAATCGCGGACAGCTCGAATTACTAGGACGGCCGCCCCCATGATGCTGGGCCTGTGGATGACAGGGTCCTCGGGATTTTACTGTCTCAACAATGAATGATTTGAGAAGTGAGCGTTTTGCCTTACATCCTTAATTTCCTTAATTTCGTACTTACAGACTACGTGGCAAACTAGTTCGGTTACGTCCAGCAGAAAAGTACGTAGGATACCCAGAATACTCATAATACATGGTGCAGGAGTGAGGTACAGTACAGCATCCCCAGTACAATATAGTGTACAAGCACATCTTATTTATGTCCTTTTCTTTTTCTGTGGGTTAATTGTGTGCTTATGTTGTCTATTATGATTTTACTGTGTTGGGATGGGTAAGTGAATGAAGCTCGTGTCTTTTTTACACCAGAAGTCATAGGAACAGAACTGTGTCCCTGAGAACATCTGAATTATTTCAAAAAGCTGCCAAAATCACAACATACTCAACCTAAAAGAAACTGAAACAAAGATCGGGGATGAATCTGGCAATATAGTCTCACAGTTATATCAAAAGGCTGCTCAGAAAGACATTTAAAGGATGAGCAATGAGAGATGCATGAAAAAACACAAAAGCGGCAATCATCAGTTCCTCAGCCACGTTACGCATGATGCAAGAACTTGACAGATAAGAGAAACAGCTTATTTCTGTACATTATCATGCACAGAGGTCGTTTAATGTGCTTTGCAGAGATAAAATATGTAAAAAGCTCAAAAAGAAATGTAAGCAATAAAATTATGCAAGACAATAATACTAAAATTATGATTTAATGTACATTAAAACAAGTTAAAAAAAAGGTAAAGAAAGCAATATAATGGTTGTGGTTAGCTGAAGGTAGTAGAAAATGAATTAGTTTTTCCATGTGAGATAAGATCTCTGTGTAAAGCTGGAAAGGCACAAATAATGTGTTTTTTACAAATACGGTGTTCGGACAAGTACTTTAAAAAGTACAGAGCATTCCAGAGCAGATACTGAGCACAGTTTCACGAGTTTTCATGCAGCCAATACGAAATACAGTTTAATCAAAATACATGCTCCGATCACGATGTAGGGCTTTTTCTCGTGCTAGGACCACACTACACTACCCGGACAGTAGGAGATAAATAATGGGTTGATTCTTTACCTTAACCTAACCTTAACCTAACCTTAACCTAACCTAATCTAAACCTAACCATAACCTAACCCTAACATAACTTTACCCATAACCTAATCTAAACTTAACCTTAACCTAACCTTAATCTAACTTTAACACTAACCTAATCTAAACCTAACCTTAACCTAACCCCAACATAATCTAAACCTAACCATAACATAACCTAACTTTAACCATAACCTAATCTAAACATAACCTTAACCTAACCTTAATCTAACTTTAACCTTAATCTTAACCTAACCTTAATCTAAATTTAACCCTAACCTAATCTAAACCTAACCTTAACCCTAACCTTAACCTAACCTAACACTAACCCTAACCTTAAACTTACACTAAACCTAACCTTAAACTTAACCTAACCCTAACCTTAACCCTTTTCTTTACCCCTTACCCTAACCCTAACCTTAACCCTAACCTTAACCCTTTACTTAACCCTAACCCTAACCTTAACCCTAACCTTAACCCTTTACTGAAACCTAACCCTAACCTTAAACCTAACCTTAACCCTTTACTTAACCCTAAACTTAACCTTAACCCTAACCTTAACCCTTTACTTAACCCTAACCCTAACCTTAAACCTAACCTTAACCCTTTACTTAACCCTAACCCTAACCCTAACCTTAATATAACCGTAAGAGCCACCAGTTAACTCAGATACTTGTGATTTAACGCAGTGCTCATGAAAGAATGAAAACAAGTCCTTCGTGATCACACGTTTGGATCACGTATTTTGATTAAATTGTATTTCGTGACGGCTGAAGAAGCACTCGTGAGATCCGTTGAGATACTCCGCTTCACTCCTGGAACTCTAGCGGCAGCATTATGAATGAACTTTAGCTGTCTTGTGGTCTTTTTCTTGGAGGCTGATGATGAGAATACTGAAATAGTCGATGCTGCAGGAATGAATATGTTGCTGTGGCACAAAACCTTGAACCTTTGCTGTGTCCTTGAAATGCCAGAATGCTGATTTAGTTTTAATGTGATGAAATAAACACACAAATATAAACCTAGTAACGAAGGTACTGCCCAGTACCCGTATGGGAATTACTGACCTGTTCTGATAAACAATATTTCATTTTTATGCTACATTTTATATTCCATTTGCATACCAGACCTTGAACACCCTGAGTCTTCACTGAAATGAGTGAAAAGTCCTGTACTTCTTCTTAAATATGACATTTTATGGCAGTTTTCCTAGTTTCCACATAAAAAAAACCTATAAAGGAACCATGACACTTGAGCCACGTTCACAATGCTAGGTCCTTCTCTCACCACCTCCTTCCGTGTTGGTAGTTTTCTTGTTTTTTGTTGCAGCAAATAAAAAAAATAAAAAATTTGGGTTGGTTAGCATGGTTGGTTCACAGAGGGGGCTTTTAAAACTAACATCCTAGATTCTAAAACCTCACATGTCCTGTAAAAATCTTCATATTTATGAGGGTTTAATGGCCGCAAGAGTAACAGCTCAGTTCAAACACAGGCCTCAAGGCTGCCCCCCTCTGTTTACTCATAATTACGTACGTAATTAGACTTTTAAATCCATCGTGGCCATTAAGGGCACACCAGGCTACGCTTATTAAAGACACGTTGAGCTTATTTAGACTTAATTGTTTTGTCTGGGCTTAGATCTTGTGCAGGCCAGAGGCAGTCAGTGATTAAGGCTGGGGTTCTAAGGCCACTCAAAACAGCCGCGGTTGTTTTAGTATTTTTATTATAGTTTCTTAATTAGTAAAGGATGATTCTTCGCCTGCGATTCTCTCAAAAGTGCCGCTCCGTTCAGAAAACTCATCCATCACACATCCATTGATCGATGGCGGTGCATTTTGATTAAAGTCTGATGAATCTGCATGTTGAGTTTGTGACAGTTGTGACAGATTGACTAAGCATTTGAGCGAATATATGAAGCTCGACAATGACACGGAGAGAGCACGACCCAACAGTGATGAATTTTCACAGCAACTCCACAGACCTCCCTCAAGACTCACTGTCAAAACGCTTTTGGCACCATAAACGTAATAAAATAACATCATATATACATTTTAAATCATTCTATAAACTTTTGACTATTTTGACTGTTTTATGCATTCTAAGCAGCAGTGGGGCAGGTAAACAGTAAGAACTGGCCAGTCTATATTACAGCCACCACATTTGAATGGGGGGCGGGGGGTAGTTTACCAAAAAGCTCCCCTGCCATAAACAGAGAAGGGACTCCATATCACCACTCATGAATTCAACAACTTTCAGTTATTTATGTATAGATTTGTCAAAAATATACAATATCCACCAATATGGTATATAATGTTAAAGGAATTGTCTGGCCAAAAAACTAAGTTATACAATTTTTCATTCATTCATTCATTCATACATTCATTCGTTCGTTCGTTCGTTCATTTGTTCGTTCGTTTGTTCGTTCATTCATCTATTCATTCATTCGTTCATTCATTCATTCTTTCATTCATTCATCCATTCATTCCTTCCTTCCTTCCTTCATTCATTCTTTCATTTCTTCATTCCTTTCTTCCTTCCTTCTTTCCTTCCTTCCGTAATTCATTCCTTCCTTCCTTCCTTCTTTCCTTCCTTCGTTCCTTCCGTCATACATTCACTCATTCATGTTCTGTACCTACTTATTCCTTACTAGGGTCCCGGGGGCACCAGCCCACTCCAGAATTTTTCATTTAGACAAATGAACAAATTCTCTCTTTTAGTTTAGAACTTGAACTCAAAGTCAAACACTAGTCAATAGACATTTTGATCATTTCTCTAAAACACCCGCAATGTTTCTCTCAACTCTCTCAAACCACATCCTCTCTGCATCGAGGTGCTTCAGACCTGTAGGTGCGGTTTAGGACTTAGTGAGAGCTCTAAAAAGACTTGGTTGAAATTAGTTTTTGGAAGGTTAAACCTCCACACACCAGAGGAGTGAAGATCTTAAAAGGATGTTAGCATGAATAAAGAACAGCATGATGAACTACTTTCTCTGCATTTTACCCATTTAATCCTTTCACCAAGTGAAGCAAGGGGCTGCCACCAGCGCACTCAGAAAAATGAATCATGGCATAGTTTATTTTTAGGTATTTGCATCTATTTATTGTTATGTAAATTATTACATTTTTATTCATTCAGATTCCTTAAAATCAGCAGAAATCCGTTAATTGGGAAAACAATGAAACTGAATCAGATGATTGATTTAAATATGATTTAAATATGATTTAAATATAACAAGCTTTGTATCAAGCAATATTTAAGTGGTTCAAATGTATGAGATTGTTTATATCAGTTTTATTTAAAGATAAATCTGCCATTTTTTATTCAGATCACATCTGGTTTATTGTTATTATTTCATAAATCTCATTCTGTTTCATTTACATGTGGCTGACAAACCTGCAGCACATAAAGTGTACTGGCCTGTTTCTGTTCAATCTCAGTAATTCAAATGGATGGAAATTTTTATATAATTAATTTAAATACATACATCATTGGAAATGGGCCAAATATTTCTGTGAGTGAGTGGGGCGCCCGGGAGCAGTGTGTGGAGACGGTACCTTACTCAAGGGTAGGGTGATCACACCAGCAGGTGGGATTCGAACCCACAACCTTCTGATTGCAGGCGTAACTCCCTAACCAAGCAGCTCAAAATCTTTCTGGCAATAGTCTTCATGTGCATTTTTATTCTTATGTCAGTATTGCTTATGTATTACTAAATATTACGAAAGGATTCTCTTCTAAGTGCAATGACTTACTCCAGACTACCCATCTGAAAAAGAAATACAGTTTCAAGTTTATTGTCATATACAGATAACAATGTAGCGTCATTACCTGTAATGAAATTCGTAGGCTCGTGTTTCTTTAACTTTGCACAATATTATATACAAATTGTAAAAAAAGAGAAAATAAAAATAAAACTAAGAAATAAAATAAGAATTAAAAAAATAATAATAATGAAAATTATAAAAAAAATAAAATAAAGTAGAATAAATAACAATACGTAAAAGGTAGAAATAGGTGCAATATAAATAAAAATAAAGGTGCAATAAGAAAATGACATTTTAAAGAGTGCAAAATGATGCTGTGAGGTATTTAAACATAATATGCTATGTTATTAAACATAAACATGACTTTTAGAAGTACATAAAACTTCTAAAAGTCTTTATGCAGTTATAACTACATATGAGGTTCCTTTGGAAGTCAAACTGCATATGAAATGCATATTAAATGCATACAATGTGAAACTTATAAACTTTTACAACATATAAGCAAAATATACGCATTGTGTATGTGTGCTATATTCATACATTAGGAAAATCGGCCACTTTTGTGGTATGTGCCACACAAGGTTTGTTTTTGGCAGTATAAGACCTTTAGAAGTTTTATGTATTTCTTTTTCATACGGGTACCATCAGCATCAGAAAATTTTACTATCTACGGTATTCATACAGTGTCATATAGATTTTTTTTCTTTTCTACAGATGTTTTAATTAGATTTGATTAAGACTTTACATTAGATTGTTCCTGTCTTTGTGTGTGTGTCTGTCTTTGCCGTCAGCTTGCTCCTTTTCTGATTCTGATTCTGATTCTGATTTAAAAGTGACTGTTTAATGAGGTTGTGCTCCTGAGTGACATGTGGGGCCGGAGGCTAGCATTCCATCTCGGCATCTTAAGTTAAGTTGAGTCCGTACCGACGGCAGCGCGGTGTCTCGAAGCTCTGACTGATGCGCCAGCAAAGGGGACGAGACAGTTTTCAGCATCACGGCTCCATGAAACGCTCACAGTCCCAGCGGTAATCAGACCCAGGTGCCAATAGTGATGGATTCCTCCAGCCAAGAGGCCCCAGGTCAGACCGCCCGCCCATACAGATCAGAATTTACATGCCGACTCTCCTTGATCGATGCGCATTTTCTCCAAAAAGAGCTTTCCCTCTGCGTCTCTCCCGCGCCGCTGGAATCGAAAACCACTTCAGCACTAATGGAGCCGCCGGTCTGGTGGCTGGGCGAACCGTCTCGGAAAGGAATGCGACTGTCACCGTCCTTTTCCTCTCAGGTTTCCTGAATTTCTGAATCTCCTAACGCCTTTAAAATGGCCCAGTTTGGCCTTCTAGCCTCCTAAAAAGAAATTCCACACAAGCTCCTAAACTTTCACATAACAGTCAGACATTCATTCAGTTCTTCACAGTAGAAGTGAATGGGGTGGGGTCATGGCTGCCTAACACTTTGGAGATTTTACGGCAATATAAATGAAGGCTGAAACACACACCTTAAGAAAAACAGGCTTTAAACATGGATCAGACCCTAGAATGTGTATGTGCAGCAAGATGCGGCACAATATATTCTGTTATCTGTCCATGCTTTGTGCGTGTAGTTTTAGAAATTCTGCTTTATAATGGAAATGACTCTTCTGGTAGCCTAATGGTTAGGGAATTGCCCCTGCAGCCAGAAGGGTGTGGGTTCGACTCCCTGGAATCCTAGTGACACCACTGATGTTCCCTTGAGCAAGCTATCATCCCCACACTCGTCTCCTCAGGTATTGTGAGAAAAAATTTCACTCTGTTCATATTACGGGGCCATTACTTTATTACTTTAGAATGATAAGAAACGATAAGAAACACCACTATCTCTTCATCACTGATTTTTTTTGGCGGAGCTCCGCTATGTTATTGAACAGTCAGTAAGAGGGTAGGCCTGCAATCCCTGTAAACATTAAATTCAGATACATCATAAACTCATGCGATGCTGTCAAGGCACAGGTTATATTGCATTCATGATTGTATTTGAAGACTTTTGAGCAAATTATAGTTAAAAATGATTTACTACTGGGCAGCAGTGTTAATTTCATGTAAAAACACCAATTTAACAAAAAATACAAATAACATTAATACATTAAATAGAGGTTTTATGTATAGTAATGAGTTCTATTTAACATTTCCAGACCTCTTTCCTCATGGAAGCCCATCAAATTTTGTCCTCTTGGAAGTATTCACCTGGTTTTGCTAATTTTGCTTCATTAGATTAAATGAGGTGTCCTGCTTATAGACTTGTACGAATCCAGACAATATGGAGGCATGGTACAAAAATATGGAACCAAACCTGCGTTCTTCCCGCTAGCTCACAAAATATGGCTGCCTTGCTGAAAGGGAAATGATAATATTTGCTGCTTTCTTGTTTCAGAATCAGAATCGTGTTTATTGGCCAAGTACATGTATGTACAGATACTGGGAATTTCTGGTCGATGGTGTCTCTTAAGCACAACCATAAAAAACACAACAATATACGCAATCTAAAAACATGACAATAAAAACATTCTAGATCTTCTTTACAGAACAATACAGAATTAGAATATTGATATAATAGTGTACATAAAGTGCAGTTCACTTTATGTACACTGTTCCCTGTTTCGCTCATAGCGCAATTGTGTACACTCTTTATTGTTTGTTTGCATTTGTTCTGATGTTCTCTTGTGTGTTACTGTCAGAAAGAAACTCTCTGCTGATTTAAATAGCTTCAAACAGCAGGGAAATCTGCCAGAGCAGGGGGTTCTAGAAGAGAACCTGCTGTTCTGCGTCAGACTGACAAACCAGCGAAACCAGAGGAAACCAAACCTAAACTGAGATGAATATGAATACAGTGTATGTGTGTGTGAGTGTGTGTGTGTTGTGGGGGGGGCTCAGATGCTAGGCTTGCTGCGTGGGAACAAGTAGCTACTAACTCTGTGAGGATGTTTCTAAACCTGTGGAAATGAATCATCTTTCACTTTTGCAGCCTAAATTATCAGCCTAATGTACAGTTTGCAGGGGAAGTTTGTGGCGGTCTGGTCTCAAACAAAGCCATCAGATTCAGACCCAGAACTAAACCATGAGTGTGTCAGTAGAACTGGAACCAAATATGCTTTTATAATGAAGTGAACTAAAGGTTATAACTCTGTACTTCCCTAGAGACCATTATTTTATAACAGAAACTCATTCATTCATTACCTGAGATGCTTATCGTAATCAGAAGCCGTCGTGGGGGCGGGTGGGCTGGAGGGTAATCCCAGTCCTCCACAGGGCAGGGAACAGACATTTTTTTTCAATATAATAATTCATTCATTTATGTATTCATTCATTAGTGCAATATGGAAGGGTTTGGTGTTCAGTACTCTTTACTGTTTACTGTGTCTTATAATTTATTCTTGATACTGACTGCTGCTGATACCTGTACTGTTATTTGTATATCTATTTATTTGTTTTTCTGTACTGATAGCTATACATCTATTTATGTTATCACATCAATGCTGCTACTTTTTATTGTTTCTATCTCCTCATTTATTGATTCTGTCTCCTCCTACACTGGTCTGTTCTGATACAGAGGATTCATTTTACATTTGTCACTCCTAAAATACTTAAATACTCCTTAAATACTGGTGTCCACTTGAATGTCACACTGTTTGCAATTTGCTTTATATATTTTATACTTATAGTAAGAAGACAAGCATCTATAGAGATGCAAATCTTATCTGGCTAAAACAACAACAAAGATATTCTATTCTATCCATCCATCCATCCATCCATCCATCCATCCATCCATTCATTCATTCATTCACTTTCAACCCCTTATTCAAACATTCAAACTTGGAGGTGTGAGGCAACAGTGCACGAAGCCACTGTTTCCTCTGTGTTGAGCTGCTAGCGAGCAATGAGGGTTAACACTTGGATCGCTCTCATTAAAGACAGGGTGACACCATTTAAAACTTCATTAGGATACAATAAAAACACCCACACAATAAGAAAATGAAATGTTATGGCACCATCAGCAGGATTTATATCAGAGAAGTGCCGTGTTGTTGAGTTTTCTGAGCATGTAAGAAATATACATGAAGTCTATGGTAGGTCCACCCAGACACATTGATGAGGGAACCAGTAGGGAAACTACATTCCAAGCAAAAATCAGCAAACTTAGTTGAAGTTTTAAAAGCTCAAAAATCAGATTGTTTGTCTGATCGAGACCTAAATGACCCCCTGCTGGTCCTAAGTTTCTCTAGAAAGGAGCAATTCACTTGAAACCACTCTGAACGACTTCAACCACATTGTTCTGCAGTCGGTGGATTTCCCCTGTAAAAGAGCCCCCATGCTGGAGCTTCGTGGGACGACCATTCCAAACAAATGGGATCTCCAGTCATGTTTACACCCTTCTGTACACACCACCCAATTAAATTTTGATTAGGCCATTTCCGTTAGCTGACAAGCTTGTGTCACGCTGTTTGGCGCCGCAAGCGTTTTCCCATCTTTCGGGAACAGAATTACGAGATGAGCACTCAATTAGAAAAAACAAAACCAGCGCTCTGCTTCTGGAGGAAACTTGTTCAGAATTGGTCATGGACCATTTCTTCTTCTAATGAGGCCCCAGCAAACAAACACAAATGTGCAGCGTGGAGTTCTGTAATCTTTCCTCGGGTGTACAGTGGGTTTGAAGCCCTTCTTGGAGGTTGAGACCTTTCTGACACCGGTTACCTTCCTTCACCAAGGTGTCATGTATCGATTAATGAGTTCATTAGTGTTTAAACAGAACTAGGTTATATGAAGAGGAGCATGTGGGCCCTCCTCCTAGTTCAGGTGTTTCAGCCTATCCTATTGGCTAAAAGATTCATAAAATCAAACCCATAGCCATGCAGTCTCCATGGAATCTCATAGAAACTCCATAGAAACTCCATAGCAAGTTAGTTCACAAAGTTTCTGTCCCATTAGGTCGCCCCCCGCTGGCCATTATTGTGAAACAGAAGAATCTAAAACCAACCAGTGGCAACTCAGCCATGAAGCACTAAACCAAACTCACATCGCTGAAATATTGCATCACTTCATTCCGAAGTAAGTAAACAGTCTCAAGTAAACACTCCATAGCACAGTACACAGAGTGAACAGGGTGAAATTCCTTCACTGAGTTTAACATTTTCCAGGAACACAGCAATCAATGAGCGATGTACATGGAGTGTATCAGGATGTAGTGTGTGGCTGAGCAGAGCGGTGTGTGGGGAGCAGTGTGTGGGGGAGCAGAGCGGTGTGTGGGGAGCAGTGTGTGGGGAGCAGTGTGTGGCGAACAGTGTGTGGGGAGAAGTGTGTGGGGCGCAGTGAATGGGGAACGGTGTGTAGGGAGCAGTGTATGGGGAACGGTGTGTGAGGTACAGTGTGTGTGGAGCAGTGTGTGAGGAGCAGTGTGTGGGGTGCAGTGAGTGTGAGGAGCAGTGTGTGTGGAATAGTGTGTGTGAGGTACAGTGTGTGTGGAGCAGTGTGTGAGGAGCAGTGTGTGTGGAACAGTGTGTGTGGAACAGTGTTTGGGGAACAGTGTGTGGGGAGCAGTGTGTGGGAACAGTGTGTGGGGAGCAGTGTGTGAGGATCAGTGTGTGGGGAGCAATGTGTGAGGAGCAGTGTGTGAGGAGCAGTGTGTGGGGAGCAGTGTGTGAGGATCAGTGTGTGAGGGAGCAATGTGTGAGGAGCAGTGTGTGGGGAGCAGTGTATGTGAGGAGCAGTGTGTGGGGAACAGTGTGTGTGGAACATTGTGTGGGGAACAGTGTGTGGGGAGCAGTGTGTGGGAACAGTGTGTGGGGAGCAATGTGTGAGGAGCAGTGTGTGGGGAGCAGTGTGTGAGGAGCAGTGTTTGAGGGAGCAGTGTGTGAGGAGCAGTGTGTGGGGGAGCAGTGTGTGGGGAAGCAGTGTGTGGGGACAGCGTGTGGGAGCAGTGTGTGAGGATCAGTGTGTGTGGAGCAGTGTGTGAGGATCAGTGTGTGGGGAAGCAGTGTGTGGGGAGCAGTGTGTGGGGACGGTTAACGGGGAG
>JBBKCR010031372.1:0-11580 GCA_037577295.1 Ladigesia roloffi
TCTGGGTCTGAGTCTGAGTCGGAATCAGAGCTTGAATCTGAGTCCGAGTCAGGCTGACTGGTGGCTGGAATGCCGTGCTGTTTCAGTAGAGCCGTCAGGTTGGGGTATAGTCTTTCACATTTTGCATGTGCGACCGCGGTGGAGTAGGTGTGATCAGTGTGTTTATGTTTAGTTTTATGTGAATCGTGACGTGAACGGCTGCGTGATGCGCGTTCGTCTTTAGTTATTTGTGCAGTTCTACCGCGAGTTACAGGCCCAACTTGGAGTTCTGATTTATCATCAGAACGAGAGGCAGCCTGAGGCACATGCACAGCAGCACCCTGAACTGGATCTGACTGTATCAGTGGTTCAGGTGGGGGCTGTGCAGCAATTGGTAAGCTGTGTCCCCCATTGGCCCCACTGGCCCCACAAGATCAGAAATCTACCGTACAGCACACATAGGGATAGAGCAACAAAATGTACAGACACTGTTCCAGACGCCCTGAAAGATAACATACAATGCACGTACCATGGGGTGACCTGGTTGAGGACTGTGTGACCTGGCTTGAAGCATCTGGGATTGAATAGAACAGGATCCTCCCTTCTGTGGTAGCGTATGCTTTCTGAAATTGTATTGATAACAGGCCTTGCTCTGACAATTAATTAAGGATGTAACTTACACACTGCCCACTGCCTATATATACAGTGATGTCACACTTTTGGAATTTGAGCAACTCCTCTGTAAGACGCGGGCAGTAAGACACTGACTGTTGTAATTTCCTTGCTGCCAGAATAAATATCAACTGTTAATTTTGACCCTGTCTTGGGGTGAGCTTCATTTATTCGAGTTTATTTTGGGATCAACTCTGTTCCCTAAATCCCTAGTCCGTAGATCATTATGTCTGAGTTGCACAATAATATTTACACAAAACAAAACAGTAGAAAACCTCTGTATGAATAACTTTTTTCTTTCAACTATGAACATTTTCCAGGCAAATGTTTTAAGCTATACAAACCTCAGAAGATTTATCACACAAATGTGTTAGATCTTAGTCACACATCCCCTTCTCCAGAGGAAGGAAGGAAACCACTGTTGTAAATTCCATATGGCTGAAGGGGGGGTTGATGGGTGAATTGGTAAGCTCTGTCCCCCATTGGCCCCACTTGCCCCACAAGATCAGAAATCTACCGTACATGTACCGATCATGATACTGGATATTAATCAACCTGGTCATCAATCATTTTGATTGACAGTTTGATGTGAAGCATAGGATGTTACTACAACTGGGAATCACACAATTTCAGCTGTACTACTGGCCTGCCCTGAAAAAAGCCCGGTACAGAATCACAGAACTGGACAGATGTCATTAATCTATATTTTACTGATCTATATCCACCAATGCCACATTGCACCCCAGACTGACCAGGAGTTGGTGGATGCTTTAGTCCAGGTCTGGGAGGAGATCCCTCTGGAGGTGTTGGAATATATTATAGAATAACAGCTTTTTGTTATACTCAAGCTTTTTAGTTATACTCAGTTACAGAAATGTTATCACATACTTTGCTTGCGTAAGGTATGATTGCATTAAGGCTGTGTTTGTACACAATGTGACTGAAGTGACTGAATCCACGGGACAGTTTCGAGGATCTGTCTTGCAGGTCAAGCCTGTTCAGGTTAGAGCAGAAATAATAAAAGGAAGCAAGAATGTGTGACCTGTATAAACTGTCTCTTGTGCAAGTTTTCCATTGTGTAACCATTGTAAAGTGAATAAAAGGCCAGCGGGAGCTGCAGAGTCCTCAGAGTGAGTAGGAGATTGTAACTGAGACATCCTCTGCTCGCTCTCGCTTGCAAGCTATTTACTCAATCTCTCTGGGTCTTGCCTCCTTATTTGTCTGTGTTTTAAGTTTGAACCTGACAGGAGGTCATCCGCCTCCTCATCCGGAGCATGCCCAGGTGTTGTAGGGAGGTCCTACAGGTATGTGGAGGCCACAAACACAACTGATCCTCATTTTGACATGTGTTAAGGTCATTACATTAAAGTTGGATCAGACTGTAGTGTGTTTTTCCACGTTAATTTTGAGTGTGACTCCAATCCAGACCTCCATGGGTTGATACATTTGAATATCTCAAATGCACACTGGGCTAAAATGGAGATCTGATGTGTGCAGCAATATTGCCCTCTACTGGTCCAGATCTGTACTCTTAGTCTCGCTGTACTGTTTATTACCACATCACTTTATTGCTTGATTTAGAAAAAGTAAGGAAGCACGAGTAAAACTTATTCTGACTAAATAAGTACAAAAGTACCCAGAGAAATATCCCTAAACCACAAACGTAGAATTGAAATAACACAGAACTGATTTGATATGTTTTAGATGAATGAGGAAACAAAACAGAAACACACACACACACAAAAAATCACACAGATAAATAAAACAGCATATCAGAAACCATACAGCCTGATTCATCACATAAATAAATATCTGAAAAAGAGCAAAACAATCAAACAAATGCATGGATAAGGCCGACAACAAGAGCACCACATGCGATTTCACATCTTGTTTCTGAAACTCTTCTAGTGACTCCTCTTTATTCACATTCTCTTCTCTTTGTGAAAGTGTTCCACCTTTTTTCTCTGATCCATCTCTTCACTGGGGCTGATCACTGTAAAAAACACAAAACATAAATACCAGATATTGTATGAAAGTTGAATGCCTTTATATGCCTTTATTTATAAAATATCATAAAAAAAGTTATGAATGTATGTGAAGAAGTATGTGGACATGTCTTAATTTTGAATCAAATCCTTAGCAAAATGTTGCATAGTCAGTTGCATAGGGGCTATCATGAAATAATAGATGAACATAATAACAAAAAAACATTTACATGGTCTCATAGGTGCTGTCTTTGGTCTTGAGGAAGCGCATGGCAAAAAAGGCCCCGGCTTGTAGGACCAGCACCAGTATGATACCGCCGATGAAGCTAGACAGGTCAAAGGAAGCCTGAGAAAATTGTGGTGCTGTGCCAGAAGAAGAGTCTCCTGAGAGAGAGAGAGGGAAATAAAATACACAGCAAATTAAAAGAAAGTTGCTGTGTTATTCAAATTATATTCGCCCTTCACTGGGAATACCACATACGCCAGTGCAGACGGGCGCACCACTAACAGCAATGGGAAGTTTGGCTCTTTTTAGAGAGATGGCTCTTCAGCACGGCTCCCAAAGTAGGGCTGGTTCTTTCAGCTCCAAACGTTTCTTAGTTTATTATGGTCTGTAGCCTCATATGTTAGCCTAACTTGGTAAATATGAATGCTTTGTGTGTTGATAAACTCTTAGATTGTTTTACATGTTACTTTTACAGCAATTAATGGATTTAATATTTTTAATTTTGGATGTTTTGTTCTCTTATTATGATGTTTGTGATTGACACAATTGAAATATCACATTATGTGTTGTTCCCTGCCATGTCGGTCTTTATCAAATCTGAATCTAAATCTAAGAAATTAGTTTTATAGGATTATTTTCCTCTGTGAATTACACCACAATTAATACATGTATATAAATATTTATTGAATATTTTACACTTCTGATTATCAGTAGCAGCCTATCAAAATATATACTGCTTTTTACAATGGGAGAAAATTCATATTAAACAGAATTAAGTTCAAGTTATCAACGGTTTGGCCCTCCAACACAATTCAGATTTTTCATGTGGCCACCTGTAAAAATGAATTGCCCAGCCCTGCTCAAGATGCTGCCCAACTGTAAATTCTGAAACTCTGGTCCTTAGAGATTAATTTACTTCTCTGATTTCCTCCCCACTCTATCATCTTTTTTTCATACCCCAGTGAAACTAGAAATCATTGATGGCTTAAAATTAGCTAGAAATAATTCCTCATTTGCATTTCTTAAATTCAAATTTCTTGGGTTGTTTTAAAAAAAAAAATCACTTATGGTTCTCAGATTAGAGGCAATTTTTTGCTTAGAATAATATTATAATGAAGAAAATAAACTTTAAATAAGGCTTTTGGCAAGGGCCAATAATACAGAGGAGCACTATATGAGGTATCTCTTTAAGGAATGGGAACTGATAAGGTTTTATTGGTGCATCTTGCCTTTTACACCTTGGAGGATATAACATTAATTCTCTGTAACCGCTTAATCCTTACAGGGTCACGGGTACCTGAAGCCTAACCCAGGGTGCCTGGGCACGAGGCAGAGCCTCATCCTAGGTGGGGCGCTAGCCCACTGCAGAGAGAACATACACACGATTCACTCACACCTCCAGTTAATTTAGAAAATCCAATTCACCTGACACACACATGTTTGGACTTTAGGAGAAACAGAAGACCTCAGAGGAAACCAACGCCACCATGAAGAGAACATGCAAACTCCATACACACACAAGGCCAGGACCCAGGTTCAATCCCCTAACCCTTTAGGTGTAAGGAAACCATGACTGCTACAGACTACGCCACCATTGGAAAAAACAGTTTGGTCAGGTTGTCAGGAAACAACAATTTTTAAGGTTGTCAGGCAATAACTACATTTAAATATCTTTAAAGATGGCTAATGCCTGACCTGAAGTCTTTGCTTGCTGAGTCACAGAATTAATTATAATCATTTTTAGATGCAATACCTGAACTTGCAATGTCTCAACAATGGACTGAATGTGCTGTGTCAGTTTTTAAATTCAAACTGACTGATGAACAAGTCAAGCAACTGCAGTAGGCTCCAATCAATCCATAGTCTGTCCATCATCACTGAAAATGGATGAAATAAGTGGATATGTGCCCAACTGATTTTGTTTATTTAGATTTTCGTTTCATTTGAATTTGGTTCTCATCTAGAACTAATTCTCAGTTGCCTTTCCTAATTCAATTCACAGAAATACCTACACCTTTGACCATAGTTCATTTCTAAAAATGAAATATGAAAATCATCAGCTGAGACAACACTACTTCTGTTTATTGGATTGGTAAATATACGGCAGGCAGCCATGAGAGAAGGGGATTATTAAGTGTAGGAATGTTAAAATTAATTCAAAGTAGAAACATTCTTACCTGAACCACTGTCATCAAGACCTCCCATAACTGCTCAAAATACACATGAAAATACAAACACAGACAAAGCTGAATGTTCATATTGTGCGGTTTGTTACATTTTCAGGGTATCTATCCACTTCTGTTCTCTGTTTGTACAGTTTGCAGCAGTGTGTGTGTGTGTGTAAAATGCACAGGTTGCTATTCTTTGATGAACTATTGCAGTGTGAGCGGTGTAAAAATAAGAAATGCCTCCGTAAGTGCAATAGTGTTTGTTTGGCAGCTTTTCTAGGTGCTGTATTCTAGCAGCTTCACTCCTGATTCAGTTTCTGACGGGATGAAACAGAACTCACACATGCACACACTAGCTCTTCACATCACTATTTTAATTGTTGCATTTGTAAAATAATGTGAAAATGTTGTGAACTTTAACAGTTACTAGATATTATAATTTATTATTTATATGGATTTTTTTTTTTTTTTCTCAAAAAATTGTGTATCAAGTGTGGTCAATAGTGTATCAAACAAAACACAAATTACAAAAGCAATAACCAGAAAAAAGTGAATGCAAGCTGAATTTGACAGATTTGCATTTTAAGGCCATGAACTATATGTTTAACTGGATAACAGCCAAGGAGATATTCTTCTGAGAAATGAGTGATACACTCTAATAAATAGTTTGCAACAAGAGTGTGTATCTTTTGATTGGTTACATGTACACTTGGAACTTCATGCTTATTTATCAAATTAAAGCAGAATTATCAAAAGGGAAAATATAATTAACTAGTCACACCAGATACATTTTGTGCAACAAATGTGGATACAGCACAGCTGTTTTACATGCGCCTTTTAAAAGTTTATTGTAAATTTATTCCTAAAATATTCTGAATATTTTACTTTTTCTATACTGTAATGGAATACATTTCTGAACATAGGTATACCATTCACTCATCACTACCCAAATCCTCTGCCCAACACTAAGTACTAAGAAGCATGTTGCTACAGTTTTTTGCCATTCCGTGTTCTCTTATAATCACCTTTTTACACTACATTCTTAGATTAATGAGCAGAAATATACACCAATATCAAAACTGATTTATTTTAATGTAAACTTTACACACATATATTTATATTTATGTTTGGAATAAATTTTCCTTATTATTTTTGTTTTAAACTCATCTTTGTTTTTATATTTCTTTTTGTTTACATTTACAAATGTACAATAGCAAAAGACATTGCATGTGTTTGTGTGTACTCATTTGAAGTGGATATATTGTGTATATACAATCGATTTTAAACAATGTATAACTATGTGTGTGAGGGAAATACTCACTTGGGCAGGAGCTTGTGTCATTGTACACTGCGCAGTCTCCAGAATCATCCATGTAAGAAATGCACCGTGTGTTATTCTCTAAACAAAAGAGGAACTTTAAAAACTATGGCAGAAAAAGAAATGTCAAGTCTCAGCAACAGAATTATGTTTGAACATCTGTTTGAATGCACAGTAAGAGTGTGTGCTGAGTTCAAAGGGTCAGCAGAGTGCTTTTATCTTATCTCTCCATACATCCATCCATCCATCCATCCATCCAACTAAACCATTCAAGATTGTGTTAGTCGGCTATGATTGATATGTCATCAGTTTTTTCATTTCCTCTGTAGTTGTATATTAGTTCCACAAAGTATGTTCAGCTATTAACATTTACCTTTCTTTTCCATCGTTCTGGAAACAATCATGCTGGTAGCTTCCTTGAATTTAAATTTGAATTTAAATTTCTCCCCCCTCTCACTCTCTCACTCTCTCTCTCCATCTCTCTCTCTCTTTCACTATCTCTCTCTCTCTCACTCTCTCACTGTCTATCTCCCTCTTCCCCCCCTCTCCCTCTCTCTCTCTCTCTCTCTCTCTCTCTCTCTCTCCCTCCCTACATTCCCTCTCCTCTGACTCTATCTCACACTACATTCTCCTTAGGGCAGATAATAGCACTGAATTATTTACTGAGGATGATGTCTGTGTGATGGCTGCCGTGCCTCTGTATATGTGTGTGCTTTAATTATTCACTGTGCTGTTCCTGAGCGCACTCATCAAGGACGGAATCACATGTCACTGTGAGCCTGTGGGAGTGTGTGTGCAGGATAGAAAGAGAGAAATAGAGACACAGAGATTGAGAGAAAAAAAGAAATGGCTAAAATGAGCCAAATTAAATTCTTTCTGAATGTGTGTTTAAATGTGAGTGTCTCTGTGTGTGTGTTTGTGAACATGTATGCATCCATGGTCTTTCACCATTATCACAGCTTCTCCAGATACAGCGTGTCAGATTGAGGGTGGGATCACCATTGGTGCAACGATCACATGAGTTGAGCTGAGAGCAGTCCCCACTGGCTGAATAATCTGTCAGTCAGACACATTAACCAATACCATGTTTAAAACCAAGTCAAAATCTTCTTTTTGTCAAAATAAAATGTATATGTCATAATGGTTCACTTTAATTCAGCTGGTCAGCATACATCCCAACAATCCTACTGATATAGACACAGCAAAATATTTCTACCTCAAATGTTAGTTAGTGAATTCCAATGGTGTTTAATTATTCAGAACTTAGTCTTGGGGTAGGCTTAATCTGGGCCTGAGAATATAGCCATAAATTAAGCCACCTACTGCCCTAGATAGTGAAATATAGACAACTGTAATATACTGTCAAACATAAATATTGTCTAGTGCAAAGCCTTAAAATAAGCATGCTGCCAAATGCTCAGCCCATTCAAGTCAGTGTCACATCATAATCTATTTAAGATATATTTAAGATCTTATTTTAAAGGTCCAGCTTTATGTAATGTGTCTTGTAAAAAGACATGTAACATATAACTGTCACACCAGTGACAGGAGGGTCTTTTTAAAGTTATTAAACAACAGCAGCTGTTATTTTATTTGTTGAGCATATTGGGGCAAAACCTGAGATAAGATCTTTTTGCATTAACATAGTACAGAATATTCTGTCCTGCTCTTATTTTCTGAGATTTTCTTTTGAAAGTGACAATATACTGCACCCAAGTAAGGTAATGTGTTTTAAATTAGACAAATGTGACAGCTTAAAACATAGAGGCACAAGAATATGGGGATAATGACAGGAAGTTAAAGGTCAAAACTGGAGGTCAGACCCCAGTTAATCTATATTTATTAGTAATCTGTTACAAACTATGATATAACACACATAACGTTTAAACCCTTACCTGCAGTTTGTGACCTGGTCATCATCAGCTGCATTAGCAGCACAGTCCAACACCACAAAATAACTGCTGCACACCTCATCCTTATAGTTACTCTGTGTAAGATCTCCGTTTTTCTCTCTTTTTTACATAAATACACTTACAACAAAAATTAACACACAATGCTAACAAAAACTTTCACTTTAGAAATGAAAAAAGATAGTATAAGACTTATAGCTGGAAAAACTTTTGAAAAAACTAACAAAAACTAGATGCAAACTGTATCAGGTACCAAATATACATGATGAAGACCAAGCAAGCTCATGACTGACAAAAAAAGGCAACTAGAAGTCAAAGCCCTATCCTAGCTGTGTCCTTCAGGAAAGGGACAGTCTGGTAAGCTGTGATGCAGTGATGAGTGTGTGGAATAGTGTGTGTGTCTTGACGTCATGCATTCTGAATCAGAGAGACTGGAAGGTGTGTAACACGAGATAGGTTCCTTGGCAACCGGACAGTCTGTCTCCCTGACTCTATATCCAATGTCTAACATCTGCTCGTTATCACACGTAGGCTAATTAAGCCAACACACACATAGTCACACAAGATATACACACATACACTGTCTTTCCAATTTAGAAAACACACTTTTCTTCTATATACCTTTACTTGCCTTTATTTATCAGGTGTCAGCTATAGTCCCTCTGTTCTTGCACAATTTATGAGCACTCCTTGACCCCATTCATCAGCGAAAAGGTACAAGCAGTGGCCCAACAGGTTAGAAGGGGACCTCTGGCCACAAGTGTATGGCTGAACAAATGTGAGTTTTCCCTTTGGTTTTTGGCACTAAATTTAATACTGTGACAACTCAGCTACCAAGTACATTTCTCAGCAAAGGGAAGTAAGAAATCTGAAAACTGAAGAAAGCTAGAGATATAGAAGGTGCTGGACGCAGTTGCTGGGCTCTCAGGCATTAAAATTACACCTCATAGCTAAACTTCACATCAATTAACTCTAAATAGGGTAGTATGTGACACAAACAACATTTTGATTGACCAACATGTTGAACATCATCTGGTCTTTCACTGAGCCAAAACAGGTTCTGTCTGCTGAACAAGACTGTAGTAAAAAGAATGAGGTAATTGCTGTATTTTGCATTCAAATCAAACATATTTGACTGCGGCTTCCAGAAAAACCCCAAGTCTGTGCCTGGGCAAACGGTGCATTTTCTAGTAAACTCGGTGTAAGTATGCACAGTATGCACAAACACACACACACACACACACACACACTCCTCTAATTTTGGTATAGAGGCTGTGGAGGCAACATACACAGTCATTTTTAGAAAGAATTGTTCTCATTCTATCTTCATTTATAACTACTGTGCGTTTTTCAAGGACATTTGCATAAGGTTTTAGAATCCCAGCAGCTGATTCGAATGCTGAATGGAACTAAACACAGATCACATCTGTCCCTTTAGACTGAGTCACACATCTTCGGTTATGATGTTATGCGCAAGAATCACATGACTGTCTGGGTTCATACTTTCTATACTTCCCTGCAAAGAGCTCTAAGGTCCTTAAGGAGGACCATTAAATTAGATTACTCACTCTTTTTGAACTTTCAGTTCTCTTCCTATTTCTCTCTTTTTCTCAGGCCACTGCAGACATTATGGAGAAGTGAATAAGTAATTATGTGCACAGTGTCCAAAAGCAGTGTGTCTGTGTGTGTGTCTGTGTTATGTAACACAAGCTCTCCAGCCCTTCACCTCACTGCAGCTTCATAGTCTCCTGCACACTTGCTAGGTCTCTGTACACTTTTATTCACACAAAACATCTTCACTGACATCATGCCATGTTAACATCAATAATTAACTTGCAGTGATAATAAGTGCATTGTTTTAGGTACTAGAACAGGTTTTTAAGTGGCATTTATGTATGTGTGTGTGTGTATGTGTGAGAGTGTGGGAGAGACAATGGAAGCCTGCATGCAGACTGAAAGTCATTTGAAATGCGTTGTTTTGGGTGAGGGTGTAAAAATCCCACCCTCACTCTCACTCTTTACTATTAATCACTTCATCCTCCTTTCAGTCTTCATCAGTTCATACACACACTCACACATCCTCTGGTTTCTACCTCATCTCTTCTATATCTTTCTGTTTTTCTTTCTCTTTTTATGATTTAAACATCTACACACACATAAAAACACATTCTTATAATGCAGCAAGTGGTGTGAATAGTGCGCTTCTCCTCATGGTAGACGGTGAGGCTGGAGATGCAGACAGCGCGTGCGCTCTTCGTATTAGATAACTGGGAGAAATTCCGCAGTCCCTTCACATGCACCCACGCACACTCACACATACAGATGTACCCCCCGCACACACACTACCCTGCTGCCATGTAAATTGCAGAACAGGGCTTGTGAGATTTTCTCACAAATATTCATCAAAAATAGCTGCAGTGGTCACTTTGCTCAGACCTATTTTACTGACTAGAGCCCCTCTGAGGAGCACCGGAAGCTGTGCCCATATATAGGCTAAAGCCCTCTGATATCCTCTCCCCTTCTCTCCTAGAATTTCCCCTCCTCATCTGGTCTTTTCTGCTCTCCTCTTCCTCTTTTCATCTCTTCTCTTCTCTCACAAGTTCACTGAAATGCTCCCCTTATCCCTTATTTTCTCTTTCTCTCCTCCCCCACCTCTTCTATTCTCTGCTTTACTCTCTTTTCCCTTCCTCTTCTATTATCTACTCCCCTTCGCTCTCCTCTCCTCCTCTGTTCTCATCTCTTCTCTTCTCCCACACGTTCATTGAAATGCCCCTCTCATCCCTTCTTTTCCTCTCCTCTCCTCACCCACCGTTCTATTGATATGCGCCGCCACGCACCTCCCGGTCCGCCCCCGCGCTCTCGCCATCGGCTAAGAGCGAGAATCCCCTTCATCTGCCAGGAAATTATGTCATCCCCATCCCCGCATTTTTACAATAAAACCGGGCCTAAACCAGTGGGTTTTTATCGCATACAGCTGCGCGTGCGCGTTTCTCGGTGGAAATCGGGCCTCAAGGTTTTCGGCGCAGTGGTGGAGCAAAAGTCGCGAGACGCAGCAGCTCGTTAAAATCACGAACGTGCGGTGCAGCCACGCAGGCACGACTGACGTCACTACAATCAGAACCACGGACAGCGGTGACTCACTCCTTTTGAGCAACAAAGCGAGGGGACCGAGGCTCACCGGGACACCAGGCCGTATGGAACAGAGTTAAATGGGAATATGGGGCACACAAGCCCGAAATTATAAGAAGTAATAAACAGAAAACACACACACACACACACACACACACACACACACACACACACACACACACACACACAACCA
>JBBKCR010031400.1:0-11579 GCA_037577295.1 Ladigesia roloffi
ATCAGTATACTGGTGGTGCTGAATGCTGAGTGGCTGGAACTCCTTTATCTAGGCTCCTTATGTCTTTAGACTCTTTAAAGCTTGTCATATTAAAACATTGATCTTTATCTGCCACAGGTGTGCTGGCAGATCTATAAAGCTGAAGGTGATGTTTTGTGATGGAATGGAGCTCATGTGCCTTTTTGTTTGTGTTGGCAGGCAACCACTCGGGGGTAGTGCTCAGCATCACTTCGAGGGAGCTTCATAGCTACCTCAGCAGCTGATGGCCAGCAGGGGGCAGCAGCCGCCAGCAAAATGGACAAACGCCTTTCAGTTCTGCCCACCAGTGACCCTTAACACGCCCGGACGAGAGAAAGAAAGAGCGGAGACACACCTGAACCTGTTAAAAACACCACAGCATCACTCAGCCCCCTCTCCCTCTATCTCTGCCTCTCTCTGCCTCTCTATCTCTTTTCTGCCCACAACTGCACTGAACTACATACAACCACAAACTCTGTGTAACATTACCCCCCCACCTCAGACCTCAGATGTTTCGCTACAGGGTGATGTGACAGCTTTATTACGCACTTAATAAGCTCTAGCCTACTTTATAGGTACCATTCAACAGTTTGGGATCACTGATATTAGTAATTGCTGTTTAATAATAGCATATACGGTCAAAATGTTTAAACAACGCACCAAAACATAACCAAGTCTTCAAATCACACTTACAAAAAATAATTGTTACTGAGTAATAAACCATGATTAGTTTCACAGTAATTATAGTAGTATTTGAAACACAGAATTGATTGTCCAAGGTTAAATTCAGTTGATTGTTCTTAATAATTTCTATTTATTTGCAGAGTTTTACATTTTTATATAAAACATAAAGCCTACAGCAGGCTTTTGCACAGGCCAAATTTGAAATATTCAGTATATTAAGAAAAATTGAGCATAGAAGTGTGCAGGAGTGTTTTTAGTTATCTGTGAAAGGTTGATGTTTCCAATTAAGGTGGCCCGTAATTGGTAGATGTTTCCAGTAAAGTAGTCAGTGTTTCCAGTAATTTGGCCAGCATACCTGGTCTCTTTGGAATCATCTACAGCGCTGGTTTCCCATTAAGCACTATGATTTTATTAGTATGAGCTAGTCAGTTATTAATGGAAAAAGTGATTCCAAACTGCTGGACAGTACTGGAGGTGGGCAGTTTCAGACTGTGGACCATCTGGTGGTGCAAAGTTTGTGTTCACTCCTCTAGACCCTCAGGTTTCTGACCACAGGGACCCTCTTGAGGGTGGACCAGTTTAACACTGACCCTGTGATATGTTGAGAACAGTCCAGCTCAAAACAACCCCGGGAAATCTGCAGCTCTGTGGTCAGAATCCACACAGTCTGTACCACACCAGTGTAGTGGAGCTATAAGGGGTTTCTAATAAAGTGACCAAGAGTGTTCGGTTATTCTAACTAGTGACTAGCTGAACACCTAGTGTTTCTAATAAAGTGGCCAGTAAGTGGTAGGTGTTTGTAATGAAGTGGCCAGTGAGTGGATGGTGTTTCCTATAAAGTGGCCAGTAAGTTTTTGGTGTTTCTAATAAAGTGGCCAGAGAGTGGTAGGTGTTTCTAAAACAGTGTCCAGTTAGGTCATAGAAACCAGGGGGTCACTGGTAGTAGATGTGAGACTGTAAAACACACATGAACACACACTCCTCCTGTGAGGGCAGCCGCTTCTCCTCCTTTTCCTCTGCCGTTCTTTCTTTGGGACCAGGGGAGCGCCCCCTACCTGCCTCAGCACTTACACTTTCACAGAAGGTCGGGGACCACGCCCTTCCTCCGGTGTGCTCTGATTGGCTGTCCTGAGACTCTATCACAGGATGTAGAGATCAGATTTTTACATGCTGTTATTACTGTGTGGTGGTAACTGTGGCCAGGGACTTTCACTTCCACCTGTTTTTAAGAGTTTTGGTTCTCTCTCTCTCTCTTTCTGTCTCTCTCTTTCTTTCTCTTTTTCTCAGGCCTGATTGTTGGTGTTGTGTTTGTGGTTTTAGAGTGTTGCCCCATTCGGATGGTATTTTTCCAGGGGGGTGGGGGGTTTGGGGGTGTAGTTTGAATGCAGTGAAGGTAAGATGTGTGATGTGTGTGTTCTTCAGTGACCAGTGGGAGCCTCACTTTGATTCAGGGGTAGCAATGTTTGATAGATACAGCCAAAGGGAAACAACAACTACAAGACGTTCATCCATGTGTCGCATCTCTCTTTCTGTGTCTCTTTTTTTAACTTTTTTTTTCTTATTGTGTTGTTTTTAATCCTGAAACATATTTATACTCCATTAGCCATCATCCTCTCAGCTTCTGATGCAATAAACCCCCAAAACTTCTACAAGGAGTCAACAGGGAACGTTTTCGTCTGTGATACGTCCAGAGTTTCGTGTGTTTTGTTGTCTGTTAATGTTCAGCGGGTGACGCTGGGAAAGCTCTGATGGAACTGGATTAGGGTGCCGAGGAGACGCCTGAACGATCTCCTCAGTCATACAACAACCAGACGGTGGAAAAATGCCGGGTTGTGTTTTTTTACATGTTTTCCATGTTTGTGTGGTCACATGATTGTGGACATAATTTCTAGGAAACTAAAAGCAGATGGTGATTGTGGAAATGTATTATAACTTTCTAATCCTCCCCTTAATTAGGTAAACACCCCCTTCATTAGCTAATCACCCCCTTATTTAGATAATTACCCCACAATCGTCTCCTGCAGGGTCTCACTGGTCTAACTGACTCCTACTAACTCCCAGTGTAGACCAGATGGAGATAAAATTCTACCACCCAGGTCCAAGTGAAAGTTTAGAGACTTCTCTAAGTTTGGAAGTGTTTAATTAGGAGACTCTGGGAAATTTGGTCCCATTATTTTCCCCTCATTAAGTGGGAAAACATCAGAATGGCCAATTGGGGTAGATTTAATGTCCCAGGTAACACCTGTCAAAGAGAATCTACCCCAGGAGCCCATCCGAGTTTCAACCAGAGCTGATTTTAAACCAGAACCCTCTACAATTATGTAGTAAATGTATAATTTTTCTCATCTTTTTAATGAAGGAAAATAATTGTTGCACTCATTATTTATCAGCCATCCTTTCCAGGAAATGAGACGCGAGGTCAAAGTGGTCTCGGTACTCAAGGTTCTGCAGGTGTGGTTCCGTATGTGCAAGCCTATATTAGGCAACATATTCCGAGAGGTTCCCTTTCATTTGGCTCGTGTATATAGGTGTGTATAAAAAAGTCCAGTTGTACAAATCCCTCCCCCAAACACACTTCTGGTGGTTTCTCACTAAAAAGTTCACAGTTTTCCCAGAATGCCCATTTCTCACCAGCCACTTTGTCTCTTGTCTGAGGGTTCTTCACTGTTACATACTGGAAAATCTTCTTGATATCTCACTGACGTTCCGGTGACAGCTGCACTGCACCAGGGCTGTGTGTGAAATGCTGCACTTGGTTTTATCGTGTGGTGTTTTCGGAAACTCTCACTGGTGTGTCGTCCAGACGCCTAGGTTCTGTCTCATTTGCACTAATCACTCAGCGGTTGTTTTGTACCGTATTGTCCCAAGGGGCTGGAGGACCACTCCTCCGATCTGGAGAAACAATGCTGGGGCCAGAAATGGAGAACACCTGCCTCTCTTTGGAGTCTGGAGATTGGTTAGTATATGCCAGATCTGCACAGTGTGGATTAAATCCAAACGTTGTGTTTCAAATACACTAAAGTCAACCTGAAAGTAAAACATTGGTCCCAGTGGAGGTCCGCTCATGATTTGCCTGGCCAGATAGTCTGGACAGTCACATCCTCAGATTTCATACTGGATCACTCCACAGTTATAACTGTAATGCTGCAGATTCATACTGGATTAAAATCACGTAAAATTAAATACCTTAATTTGAGAAGTATACCTAATTTGGCTAGCTCATCCACGGCTGTGATTGGCCAAGATGCTCCTGGTACCCTGTTATTGGCTCTTTCATGTATAACAGCCCTCTGACATCAGTAAAGCACTGCAAGGCAATATCATGGTATAAACTGTGCAGCCCTACAGTGGACCTGAGGCCAGACTGGAATCTCAGACTGGCATCAGTCTCCTGGCTCAAAACAGAACCTCCCAACAGAGGTGTCCAGTCCCAGCCTCTCTCTCTTTCAATACGTTCACCATAAAGTTTACACTAACATGGCAGTTCTAGAAACCTGCTGATGTTTTATTTCTCTATAGTTTGGAATCTGAACTGTATTTTTAACTTGTATCTTTTATTTTGTACCTGTAAATGCACCTGGTCGACTCGGTAGTAGGAATAGTTCTCTCTGTACATTCACACCTTTTCTGACAGAAAGATGCAAAGTGTCCAGGACAGCGTTCATCAACCTGGGACCAAAAAAAGGCCCCCGCACTTCCTCCAGGAGGACCGGGCATCCTGGCGAGTTTCAGAAAGGACACCTGTTTGACAAACGAACACACAAGAACCCCTGTGTGGAAAATGACCTCTGTTTTTACTGATACTGTAATCCGTTTTTGTTTGCTTTGTTTATTTGTTCACTTTTTTCTTTATGTAAATGAAGCCACTGCGGATATCCGAATACTGCACTTAACACACGTGTGGAGAGAAACACACAGACACACCCATAACTGTATAGGTTTGTTCTAATGGTTTGATCTGTTCAATAAAAGTAACATTCTTCATCACGCTGTTGTTGTGTGTTCATCCACATTATAATCCACATTATATTCATCCACATTTTCCAGTAGGGCAAAAAACCCACAAACACTGTTGGTATCTTTCTAGGCTTTCACATGTGCTGAGCCCACAGTTCATTTATGTCCAGCTGCCGAATTCCACAGAAGGTTATTATTATTCATTACGGATTTAACTTTCAGGCAAATTTTACAAATTACAAATTGGGGTCTTTGCCTTGCTCAGAGGAGAGGATGTTCAATTATTGTGAACCAATGGTCTAGTCTAATGTTGACATTTAGCTCAACAGATTGATGGTGGGCTGGCCTGCCATATTGGGCAGACGCGATTATCCAGAGAGATCCATGTGGGTGCCTTGCAGTCTACAAAGATAATGCCCCTCACACC
The DNA here is from genome assembly GCA_037577295.1 of Ladigesia roloffi. NCBI lineage: Eukaryota > Metazoa > Chordata > Actinopteri > Characiformes > Alestidae > Ladigesia > Ladigesia roloffi. The sequence continues at coordinate 5,087 of JBBKCR010031400.1, forward strand.
ATTAAACCCATCTTTACATTAGGAGCTGCAAAGATTCTACAAGACATTGGTTGTATCCTCCTTTGTTGTTGGTGTCCTTCACGGTAATTCTGTGTTCTCTAACCCACTTTCACCCTTACATATTTTAAGAGGTAACAAGTAGGGCCTCATCCGGGATATTTTCCTAAGGTATAAATAAAAATTACCCCTATTTTTTTATCCTTGGTTGTGGAGCACACTCAAGTATACTCCATGAGTGTTGACCAGTTTACAGTTAAGGTTTTGGATAATCCGTGTATCAAAGTGTTTGACAAGTGTAGAAAGAAATACGTGTTGCAGATAGCACATTTTTACTCACAGAGCAATCATGGAAATCACAGTGGTGTGCATCGGCAGTGCAGCTCATCTCTGTAAGATTCTTCAGCTTTGGCTCATGAGTAATAATTCAAGGATTTAAAAATATTGAGCCAAAATTGTTTTGGGTTAGAATCCCATAAAATTTTAAACCATGGTCATAAATAAATAACAAAGAATGTTTGCTAAATGGCATTAAACAATGGTGATGACCTGTTTGTAAGACAGATACTACAGTGAAAATGTTTTTTGTTTTGGGGGCTCTCAGCAAGGCCACAGGTCCTCAGAATGTAATGCGATGGACATAAGTAGACATTGCACAGTGAAATTCAAAGATACTCCCATTGATCCCGTAGGTCCCAGTGAAACAGCTGTACATGATACTTGGAAACACAAATTCAAAAAACAAATCTTGAAATTGAACAAAAGAAAAATTCAAATGGAACCTCAGTTAAAGAAGAAGGCCACAGGTGGATGGTTTTATTTCTTTTAAGTCTTTAACTTTGTGTAGTGTTCTCCTCTCATTAGAGCAATGTTATAGAGAACAACACATGGAGATATAATGTCACAGGCCCTGTCTGGGGTGACCTGAACCCAACACAACCGCTGGCTCCACCATGGCTCGTGTCTTGCCAGGATATAATGTCTCACATTAGTGATGGATGGGCTGCATCACATTTGATCACAGATGAAAAGTATTTAGCTGCTGCAGCTGTAATGTGAAGCTGGACTCTCTTCTATTTGAAATACTAAAAATTACAAGCCAACTTACAAACTAATTCTGTGGAAAGACTTCCAATTTACATCTTCTCCTTCTTTTAATTAAAACTTGATAGTAATATGATTCCATGCAGCCAGCCACACATGAAAATCCTAAACTATAATGGGTAGACTGAGAACTGTTGGAAAAAAGGACCTTACTAATAGAACTGATCATTATAAAGAAGACAGACAGGGTAAAGGAGTAATAAATGGAAAATCGAAAGCTTTCAGTCAGTAGTTTTGTGTGGTAATGAAAAAAGTGTCTGTACTGTCTCATTACATGAATCCACTGGACAAGAAACAACATGCAATATGTTCAGACATACGAGCATGTCAATGACGTGTTATGCAAATGACAGGCGGGCTGAGAATATTGTGATAAATGGATTGTGAAGAATAAAAGAAAATTATCAGGTAACGATAAAACATCAAGCCAGGGTCTGATCACTCTGTACCATTCTGCTTCAGTGTCAATAGGTTCTTCAAGCAGAGACGAGTTGAAGTAGAGACAATATAGACAATATCTAAATTACCCATCAACACCCACATGATCAGAATGTGGCAAAATGCAGGGGTGTATCAAGCTTTCCAAAAACGGGTTGTTCTGTGATGGATATAATTACAGCACGTTTGGACCCACGTTTCAGCTAAAGTGGGGGTATTGAAACCCGTCAGAGCGAGCAGCCTTTACCTGTTTAACTTACGTCCCTGTCAGCTGACGACTTTCACATGCTTGGGCTGCCAGCGAACGCACATACAACTGCAGAACTTGAAAAACAAAAACAAGACATTTGAGGGTAAAGAGTACCACTTAGAACTAATGGAGGGCTGGGAGTGCCTACCAGAAACCGTCGACAAGAAATGACGCATCACTGAAATGGTGCATGTTCAATATTGTGAATTTGAGATTCACAGCTTTGCGTTCATATTCATTTGAACAAGGCATGACGTCCTTAAAAGCTTCTGTAGGCGCTTTTATCTTTTAAAAATTATGTTAAAATATCTACTTTACAGTTAACAAAAGTAAATAAACACTTCAGTAGGTTATGAGTCATGAGAACCCAAAAGCCACAACGTTTGGGGGTCTAGGGTTTTTCAACCTGCCAGTCAGTACGGATGGAAGACATTTATAGTTCAGGTTTGTCGGAATACGGGTGGAATTAAAAACATAACGTATCTAAATTCCAGAAGGGGGCGCTAACGCTGTAACTGTGGTTCTGTTACACCAGCCAGTGGAGAAGCAGCTCTGACGGCAGTGTTGATGGAGGGACGGTAGCTGTCCTGCTGAAAGTAAGGAGATGTTCTACACATTTTTTCACACTGTTTACATAATGCGACTTCTTTCCATCACACTCGAAGGCCCGAGAGCTTGTAGAAAACGAGAAACAAAATCAGCGCTGTAAGATCTTTTGTCGAGATCTGACTTGGTTATTTCCAGCTGTGTTTTGGTTTCCCACGAACATTCAGTTTGTAAAAACTATAGATTAATCTCTCATTTGTTGCATCAGTACATTATTCACATATTTAAATTAGAAGTGTATACCCTTCACCTGGATAAATCTGGACTTTTAGAGCTCCCAATACATTGTATATTGAAAATAATTTTTTTGTTTGGAAAAATAGCTCTGACTACTGAATACAGGGAACCTCGCTCTGACCCAGTCGTTTAGCAATCAAATCAAGTTTCAGATTCTTACACCCGCCCATCTTCTTGAGAAGGCACAGTAATGAGGTAATGGGAAGCTGGTGGCCTAATGGTTAGGGAGTTGCTCTCTGTGATCAGAAGGTTATAGGTTTAAACCCCAGGTACCACACCTCGGGCACCCCTTGTTGGTGGCAGCCAACTGCATTGCTTGGTAAATGCAGAGAAAGAATTTCATATTGTTCACACTTTGTGTTATGCTGCGGTGCCTTCATGTAAAGTAAAGGAACTGCTTTATTTTTAATCCACTTGTATTTCCAAGTAAGTTTCGTATGTTTGTCTGTTTGCTATTTCCCTTCAGAAATGAACGACATCCTGGTGCAAGACTTTCCCATCCATCAGACCTTTACATCCAAAGAGATGCAGATGGATGTGACCCTCTTGAAACCAGGAGAAATTAAACAAGAAAATACAGAATCCGTGAGCGGCACCATCACTCAGCAAACATCCACCAGTCTTCTCCACACGGAGAGGGACAGAAACGGTGAGGGGCTCCACCGCTGCTCGGACTGTGGAAAGACTTTTGATCATCTGAGTTACCTCCAGCTACACCGGTGCGTTCGGATGGACGAGAAACCATATTACTACCTGGAATATGGGGACAGTTTCACCGTTAGGAGTGACCTCCAGGCACATCAGCATGTTCTTGCCGAGGGGAGGAGGCACTACTGCTCGGACTGTGGGAAGGGGTTTAAGGAGAGGGGCCACCTCCAGACCCACCAGCGCATTCACACCGGAGAGAGGCCGTACCACTGTTTGGTGTGTGGGAGGAGTTTTAACCAACAGAGCAACCTCCAGACACACCAGCGCACACACACCGGGGAGAAGCTGTACCGCTGCTCCGAGTGTGGAGAGTGTTTTAGTCGGCGCTATAACCTCCAGAGGCACCAGCCCATCCACACCGGGGAGAAACCCCATCAGTGCACAGACTGTGGGAGGAGTTTCCGGGAGAGGGGTCACCTCCAGACACACCAGCGCATTCACACGGGTGAGAAGCCGTACCGCTGCTCGGACTGCGGGAGCAGCTTCAGCACGCAGGGCAGCCTGCAGAGGCACCAGCGCGTCCACACCGGAGAGAAGCCCTACCGCTGCTCCGAGTGCGGCAAGAGCTTCACCCTGCAGCACAGCCTCCACATACACCGGCGCATCCACACGGGCGATAAACCCTATCGCTGCAGGGAGTGCGGAGAGACCTTTACCAGACAGTACAACCTGCAGAGGCACCAGCACGTCCACACCGGGGAGAAGCCGTATCACTGCTCCCAGTGCGGGAAGAGCTTCACCAGCTTGCAGAACCTGAAACTGCACCAGAGAGTTCACACATGAGAAGCTGCTCCGCCGTCGGAGAGCTTCAGAGCCACAGATCTGCAGAGAGGGAAATGCATGACATATTTCCTGATTAAACAGTTCGAACGGAGGCAGCAGGTCCTGATTTTGGTTTTATGTAACATCTGCAACTTTTAGCTCTTAAGTATTTTTTCAATGTTAATCAGAGGTTTATCAGCTGTGGACGCTTCCCGGGTCTACGGTTAAAAGCTTCCATCTGGAGTCGTGTACTCACTGTGGTTAAAAACGGGCAACAGAGAGTTTTAGGAAGGCCGATTGTTCACACAAGATCAGGAGAACTCTGCTTGACCACTTGACTTCAGTTGCCTAGTATCTTTGGCTAAAAAGTCTCTTAGGCTATTTATGTGATTTAGGGGTCGATTTACTAGAATGGTGGTAATTATGAACAGACTGCATGCACTTCACTTTAAAGGGAGTGTAAGTTATTTTGGGCGGTGTGTAAATAAGACTTTCTAAAAAACGCCTTCATCATGTCTTGATTTTTAATACAATTTCTGTGGAATTGAAGGGTGGAAACACATTATGCCAAATATTTATTTCTTTGAGATGACGATTAATCAATTAGTACCTGCTAAGAAAATGTAGCATAATGTTGAAATGGGTTGTTTATTTAAAGAGTAAAACATTTCAAATAATACATCAGAAGTGGGGTCAAATAAGCAATAAGTAAAACTTAGATTGTAAACATGTACATTTCCAGGTGTGATGAACTGCTCGGCTGCATTTGGAAACTGTGAAGTTGTAAAATCCTCCTTAGATTCACTGCATGGAGATGTTTTGATTCCCTGGCTGGTTTTGGAGCTTGAACTTGTGTTGTGAGTACCTACACTGCAAAAAAGACAAGTCGCTTTAGTTATGAGGGGGTTGCACAGCAAACGTGCGTTTTAGAGCTTTTTAGAAAAGAGACATTCATAAGGCACTTTGTCCAATGGAGAATGAAGATGTGACCTCAATAAACATGTTTACACGAACTCTTCTGTCTCTGAGCACAGACAGTAGTATCCATGCTAGTTAGGACCGCTATAGAGAAGCATTACTAAGCTGGTCCCAGTTTCTGGCTGGTTGGTGCTTAAATCTGGATAGACTCCAGTTCTGTCGATGCTGTCGGCGATTCTGCAGTGTTAATACTTTCTCAAACAGCTGTGTTTCCAGACAGTGGATGCTGGAATGGATCAGTGGAGGACGGAGCACTGCTCGGCTGATCAGGGCTGCGTTTCCCGATAACGACTGATCTTAGCGTTTCGCAAACGTACGCTATTGTTTCATGTGCGTTTCCCCAAAAATGCACTTAACACAGTTACACGTAGCCCTGCTTTAAGTGCTACTTAGGAGTCGCTATCCGTTGGTCAAGTGCTGAAATATCACGCTGTAGATGTCACGGCTCATTGTTGCACATGCTGTTATAGCAATCCATCAAATTTTTTATTTCCATTTTTTCTTCTACTTGTGTAAACGTATATTCAACTCGAATAACATAAAAAGTCTTGTAATTTCTTTTTGAGCAAGTTTAAAAACATAAAATAACTGTAAATGTCGTACTGTCTTGCTCCAATCTCCAGTCCTTGCCCGAAATGACATCAGCATCATTTTCGATAATCATATGAAACCTTAATTATTTAGGAAGAATTATTTATCAATGTCTCTATCAACAATTGCTTATCTCCCATCAAAATAAATAAATAAGTAAGTAAATAAATAAATAAGCTCTTATATTTATTTTTGAAAAGTTAACCTAATTATCTTCACCTGATGTGCATTTACTAGTAGAAGAACAATTTAAATAAGCACACACCCAGGGGTGGAGACACTAGAAAATGGCTGAAAACAAAAAACAAAAAAAAGACATTTAAAAAAAAGTGGAAATTAATTCTATTTTGGAGGAGATGGAGCGACAAAAACATATAATTTTCAGCAGGTTTAAGGGCAGTCATGCAATAAGACAAAAACAATCTGGGACGATATTGCTACAAAACATTTTATTTTATTTCTTTATTAGTTATTTTTTCTATATTGAATTGTTTAATGAATAGAAAATAGAAATTAATAAAATATATTTACAAAAATAAAATGAAAAATGACTGAAGAGAAGTAAATTGGGGGTGCAATTTGCAGGTTGTCCAGCAGGTGTCCTCATAACTCCTTACGATGCACTAAAGGCTTTACGATTACTCCAGAGCACTCGTAGATCTAAGAAGATTTTCAAGTGCTACTTAAGTCACGATGGTTTTGGGAAACGGACCGTAATATCAAGATCAGTCGTAAGATCATTTTTACGAACTACTTAGGCTTACGATGCTTTTGGGAAACGCAGGCCAGATAAATCTGTCAGTGTGCAATTGCAATAATCAG
>JBBKCR010031411.1:0-11579 GCA_037577295.1 Ladigesia roloffi
AAGAATTAAGTGCATTAAAAAATGTGAGGACCAAGCAACAACCATAGGTTCTCCCCTGAGAACCAACCCAAAAATATAATGTGCACCCCTGTTTATATATATATACTGCCTCACCTTTTCGCTGCCATCAGCCACACTGTTGGCCATGAGCATCATGAATCAAACTCTCCTGCCAGCTCTCAGGCTCTATGGGAAAGGGAGGTGGTGTGAGTCTCTCACGTAACCGCTGTCAGGGAGTCATCACAGACAGTTCCCACACTGCCTCTGTGTCCGGGCTGGGGTCAGGGTGAGTGCTGTGAAATTTACAGCCAGCTGAGTAAGTGGGTCATAAAGAGTTCAAAGGGTTTGTCTGTTTTTCAAAATTGACAGATTAATACCATATTACTAGAAAGCCTACAGGGGGCGCCCTACCAAAGTTACCGCTTTAGCAGCGCATGCTCCCTACAACTGCTATCTGATCGTTTTTTATAAACATTTTTCTTTTTTGTTTTTCCTGTTAAATATTGTTAACCTTAGTTTAGGAATTACATATAAACTCTAGCACCAAGCTAACGGAGGCATAATTTCGTTTCTACATTCAGAATGGGATAGCTGCGGTGCTGAGGGTATTAACGAGGACGTATGAACAGGCAAACAAGCCTTCGCTCCCCATGTGCATCAGGGAGCATCTGGCACCCTGTTCCAGTTTTTCTTTGGGGCACTTTTGGTGGATACCATCCCGTTTGGCCCCTTTTTGGTGGGTAACACCCACCAGGAACACCCCACAAGACGGGCTGAAATGTTCTGACTAGCTATTCTAAATCAGCACTCCTGATTGATCGAAATGCATTCCACATCTTTTCATGACAAATCATAAGGTCTCTGTTCTGTTGAAATAAGAGCAACAACAGCAGTAAAATACTCAGAGGACCAGGGTTAGTTCATCTGTAGTTGACTTAATCTGTTTCAGAAACTCTAAGAAATCTTTTGTATGCCAAAATAAAATGAGGGTATGTGTGGTGTTAGAATTATTCTTAGTTTGAGAAGGACACTTCATTAGAACTCAAAGGATCAGTGCTCAGTGCAGGTCTCTCACGTGTTCCTGTGAGAATTAATAGCTTGTTCTTGCAGCTGCAACTGAAGACATCCTCCACAGAGAACAAACTTCTGCACAGTTTAATGCAGTTACAGTTTCAGTTTATGTTCAGTAAATAGAAACAGTGCACTAAAATGAGCAGACATGTCATCCTCTCTCTGTAGAGGGTATGTTAACTGATTTTCACAGTACACCTAAATTGGGGCTGTTTACACCCAACAGACTGGCCCAGACTGTGGCAGCAGTGTGTGACCTGGGGTCAGCCAGAGGATAATAGGTTCCCCTGTTTGTTCTCAGGGGCTCAAACCTGGACCCTGTAGAGCTTTGGTTGTAAAGATGGTTTATAAATAAAATTGGGCTCCTATCTCTTCTCCACCTCTCCATCTGTGTCCATCTATCCCCTCCTCCTCATTTCACGTCCATCTTCAGTATCATTTACTACAGAAAGTTTGGAGATGATAAATGTTCTGAACTTGTTGAACTGAGCAGTGTGGATGTGTGGGAACCGATATATTATGAGGTTCCCCATTGAGAGAACAAGTATAGGGGAACTCAAAACTGGGTTAATGAGGCATGACAGTCCTTCACGGACTTCAGAGGTGCAGAAGAGAAGCGGGCACTGACACTGAATCCAGTACTCGGCATTGTCGTCATTTTGTGAAATTAATTATTGAAACAAGTTAAAGGTTTCATTGAATTCAAAATGCATCTGCCAATAGACCATGCCGGTTTCGGTACACGAAATGACTTAAAACAAGTACAAAAGTCTAGAAATAATTCAAAGTTCTTTCAACAATCTGATTATGGTGGGAAATGTAAATATATTGATTGGATCAGCCTAGTGTCAGATAGTGTCATCAAACAGTAAAACATGTTTAAGGGTGGCCTCAACCTGAGCAGGCCCTGTGTTTGGTGTGAGAGTGTAACACACTCTACCCAGGCGTGAGGCTTCAGAAAGGCACTCCCCAGTTCCTGTGGTGACCGTCATCTGCACCCGTTGTTTTCCTTGAGGGGGTTTGCTGAAGTTCATTGATTCATTCAGCAGATCAGTGGTGAATGAGGACCTCTGTGTTTGGAAGTGAGGCTGGTCAGGACTCTGGCATCCAGATGATATGCTTGAATTCCTCCTCTGGGCTGTTCTTTACTCAGTGTTTGCCTAAAACAACACAGAGCTGTTCTCTTTGAAGAAGCAGTTTTAGATGTGAGAAATAAGCCTCTATTGATTAGTAACACATTCTCAGCGCTCGGAGACGAAACATTTCCTTGTAGGCTGCACCCTCTAGTGGTTTGACCCTGTAACTGCAGGACCAAGCGTTCTGCTTTAGTCGGGGCTGTCACGATTCCTTTATTGTAAAATCATTTTTGGTCACGGATTTATCTTTTACTGAGATTATTGTTTTTCTAATTTCTGTATTTTTTTCATCAGGACTTTAATGCCGTTGTATGATCCTGACTCCGGTCTCCTTGTTGTGTCTGGAAAGGTGAGTTATAGTTTTGTTCCAGGGTAGCCGTTTTAATGTAATAATAATAATAATAATAATAATAATAATAATAATAATAATAATAATCCTCGCTTTAGTTCAAATTAATATTAATCGTTTCCTGAAGAAATGCACTGCAAATCCATTTGAACATGAGCTGTAAAAGCAATAACAAATTAGAGTCAGAACATTCATGACCATGATGAAAGTGATTGTTTTGGAACAAAAAATTACAATAATTTGACACTCCTTTGTATGGTATTTTTATAAGCTGTATTTACAAAGATGTGAGTTTTGTTGGACAGATAAGAGATCGTTTCAGAGTCTAAGTCTGAGAGTGTTTATTAGAAGTTGTGTTTCTGATCAGGGCGACAGCGTGCTCGACTGCTTCGAGGTGACCACGAGCGAGCCGTTCCTCTCTCAGGGTGAGTCATGCTCATGTGTGAATATAATCCAATAAAAAAAATTTGCTGTCATAAATGAAAGGTTATGAAGAACATAAACCGACAGAAGATCAGAAATGGTGAGTGCCGTGTCTCTGTGTGTGTCTCTGCTCTGCAGTCAGTCACTGCCTGAGTGAAGCTTCTACGCGTGGCATTGCCATGGTGCCCAAGCTGGCTCTGGATGTGAGCTGCTGTGAGGTGGTCCGGGTGGTCCAGCTGACAGAAAACTTCATCATTCCCATCAGCTATCAAGTGCCTCGCAAGGTAAAGACCGGATACTGCTCCTCCCAAAACCCTGAACTTAAACGTCGGACAGAAAGCTGTATGCTCTGTGTCCTAGACCGAATTCACTCATTTCACAGAGAATGGAGAAGTTGTTTTCACAGTAGAGAAAATTACATGTACATTTAGAGGACGCTTTTGTACAGAGCGACTTCCATTCCCTAACTATAGGGGGCAGTCTCCCTGGAAACTTGGGGTTAAGGGTCTTCGAACCCATGACCTATTGGTCCAGAAGCAGGTGTCCTACCTACTAGACCACCACCCCCAGAGGTGATCATAGGGTCTGTTGGGGCCCCAAGCAAAAATTCACTGGGGGGCCCCCCTCTAACAAGTTTTTGACCGTAGCTTAAAGAGTCAGCTCTCGTTCGCCATCTAGTGGTGTGGGGGCCCCAAGCAGCTGCCTGCCCTGCCTGCTGGCAAGATGCGCCTCTGACCATCACCCCTTCGTAATTAAAAGATTCACAGAGATGCTGTACTGTTTTAGGGAGTCTTAGTGATAGTAAAAGTGATAGCAAAATATGTTCAAATCATTTAAGCCTGACTAAAAGCTGCTTCATGAAAAATTTACATCTGATAGCACACTGGCTAATGTCTGGGATGTTTTTTTAATGGTAAATAAAAAACATATTTTATAAATTGTATTCATATCAAATTGGAATGCAGGAATATCAAAATAAAACTGGTTTTATTGTTATTATTACAGATAAAAGTACATTTAGTGCCGTCCCCATGGGAATGTGTAAAATCAAGGCTGTTTTTTGAAAATAAACCTAAAGAGACATCTGTCACTGAAATATTATATATTGATCATTGGTGTAACAACAGAATCATGTTTCTCATTTGTTTTGTCATCCCTCCCCCCACTCATGTGCCTGGGGTTTGTTTCTCCCCTGTGTGTATTTGAATGACTTTAAATGTGTAAATGTGCATGTGTTTGGTAGGCGGGGCAGGACTTCCATGCCGACCTGTACCCGGACACCCTGGGCCACGCGGCAGCCATGGCAGCAGATGAGTGGTGGCAGGGAGGGAACAAGCAGGTACGGCCTGGTCCCAGTGCCGCTAACATAACTGCTCTTAAATAATATAAAATAAGAGAGTGTCTCTGTCTCTCTGTCTCTCTCTCACCCTGCCTCTTTGCTGAACATGATGAAGACTCGGTGCTCAGGATGTTGGTTTTCTGTACTTCTCTCATTTCCTGCAGGTGGAAAGAGTCAGTCTGCACCCAGACAGGAGACCGAGGGGCAGACCGCAGCCACCCTCCACAGTGACTCTGTCTCACGGGAAGAGTAAAGAGGTCTGTGGGAAAGGAGGACAAAGTACACAGCAGTTTCCTCATTTTCATCTCAGAACCTCATTCTCATCTCTTAATTTCTCTCTCTCTCTCTCTCTCTCTCTCTCTCCACCTCTCTCTCTTTGCCTCTCTCTCTTTCTCTGTATGTGTCTCTCTCTCTGTCTCTCTCTCTGTCTCACTCTTTATCTGTCTCCCTGGCTCTCTCTCTTTCTCTCTTTTTCTCTCTCTCTCCCTCTCTCTCTCTCTCTCTCTCTCTCTCTCTCTCTCTCATTTTCTCTCTCTCAGGATCCCTCCAACTCTAGCAGTCCCTTGAGCACACCCAGCAGTAGTGCCCCCCCATCTCGTTCGCCCTCCTCTACCAGTGGTCTGTCCTCTGGCTTCCTGCCCAGCCCCAGCCAGAGCTCCCGTGCCATCCAGAGCATGCTGGGTACCTTTCCTTACCTATTACCTGAGGACTGTGCCGGTTTGTGTGTGTGTGTGTATGTTTGATTACTGCAAGACTGAAAGTGGACTTCCTCCTTCCGCAGGCCCGAGCTCTAAGTTCCGCCACATCCAGGGCACGGTTCTTCACCGCGACACGCACATCACCAACCTGCGCGGGATGAGTCTGACCACGCCCGGCGAGTCTGACGGCTTCTGTGCCAATGGGCAGCGTGTGGCCGTTCCCCTGGCCATCACCGGAGGGCAGATTGCGGTGCTGGAGGTGCTGCTCTGCACTCGCCTTTCTGTTTACACTCATTCTTTAGCTTTTTGATACCGTAACTTTCATCACTGAAAAGACCAACCATGCCGGGTTTAGTCTCTATGTGAGATTCATTCAGTGTGTTCAGTGTACTGCAGTTGAACAATTGTAGTGATTTTTGTCCGAATTTAATGACATCTAGTCTATGTTTAACATAAAATTAACTTATTGGTATACCTGTTATTAGCTTTCTCAGCCTGGGAAGCTGCCAGACACCACCCTACCCACCATTCAGAACTCTGTCAGCGTGGCTGACCTGTGCTGGGACCCCTTCGACCCACACAAGCTGGTCGTTGGTAAATTCTCCTTTTCTGATTTAAACCAATAGCTTGTATAATTTGATCTTAGAATGGTTTTCAATATTTTTAAAAGGCAATCAGAATTCATTGTGACCAAGACAGTAAAAGTCTATTCCAGCCAAAACCTCTGGTCAGAATTTTAACAGGTTAAATAGTATTGTTATTTTTTTTCTTTCTGAGGTAAACAGTAATCATGGACACTCAATAACAGAAAAGTGTCTGGTTAAGTGGACTGGATCTGTATGAATGCACAAAATATAGTAACATTCATTTGTGATTTGATTTTATAATGCGGGTAACCTTTTATTCTGTTCAATCTCTTGTCAGCGGGTGACGATGCGAAGATCCGTGTGTGGAAGGTTCCAGAAGGTGGACTCGTGAAGACCATGACTGAACCAGAGCTCATCCTGCAGGGTAAGAAAAACAACATCACGGATCCTCTGTCTGGTGCAGAATCTCCCTCTGCTGGTAATAACGAGGCCTCAACTAATCACAGGACACACTGAGAAGATCTATTCTATCAAGTTCCACCCCCACGCCTCAGGCCTGCTGGTTTCCTCGTCGTATGACATGACTGTCCGGCTGTGGGACCTGGAGGCTGGAAACGAGGTGAAGAAGCTAAAGGGACACCAAGACCAAGTAAGCACTCTGCTTTCTGCTCACTGCCAGTCTTCCAGCCAAAGTTCTACAAATGTAAAAACAAAGCGGGGTCCAGTTCCAGGAATCAGGATTAAGGAAAAGGCTGGTTTACTTTCCATTACACTCACTTGAAATAAGCTGAACTTTCCCTCAATCCTGTTTCATGGAACAGGACCCAGTTGCAGCTTCATACTGTATAATATCTAGCCTTGATTTCTAGGTTCTGTAACATCACCTGAAGTGAAATATTGCTACTCCTACTTGAGAGATGCTTTTTTTGAGGGAGGGTTACCTATAAGGGATCGGTTTGGTGGGCTGAGTGACTCTACATATGGTTAGAGTGTCACTGAGTTGGGTATCAGTGACCCCACTCCACCCCCCACCCACCCCACAGAGAGTGGTGCCTTTTTTCATTAGATTCCAGTTTTCATCCCAAGACTCTGCAGAGGATTGTACACCTAGAGCACCTATCCAAGATGTCTTCTTTACCTGCCTTGTTTTCAGTTTGTAGCTGGAACAAAAAGAATTGCATGTTGTGCTGAAGAGAAACACCTTTCTGTTCCCACCCAATCCCTCCACATGAAGCAGGGTAATGGTTTGTAAATGGGAAGAAGCCTCGTCTGATGGAACATGGGTTTGATATCCCCACTGACCACCACCAGTCACCGGCAGTGTAACCAGAGAAGACACTGGCGCTTCTAGATAATGTTCACTTATGCCTTCTTCTTTGATTGATAGAATTGTTATTGGTATCTGCAGGTGGTGCCCTCAATTGTGTTTACTGTCATTCTTTTCTGTCATTTCTATTACAGAATCATGTCTGTTTGTGATACAGTGCCACCTCAGACCATGGGCATGCTTTTTCAGACTTGTCCCTAAGGCACAGAGGTTTTTCCAGATGATCTTAATCTTTTGATGATATATGTACTCTATATGTACTGTAATTGTGATATATTTAACTCTTTGCAATTTTACGCTGAGAACATTTTTTCTGAAATTGCTCCATTATGTGTCGATGCAGTGTTACGGGGATTGGTGATCCTCTGCCCATCTTTACTTCTGAGAGACTCTGCCATTCTATGATGCTCTTTAAGGTTCAATGTTACCTGCTTTGTGCAGGTTCATAGTGAGAACATTTCTCCATGGACTACAGTACAACATTCAACAGAGTTCAGATCACAATAGACAGTAGACAACAGACAAAAAATAAATAGACGACAAATGTGGACACTACGTAAACCTTCTGGAGTGATGAGTATTACTATCGGTATGTTTACTGCACTGGAGAGTGGAAGCTTCAATACCGTGAACCAGACAGTGGAATGGAGAAGTGTGTGTAGTGGGTGGGAACAGTCCTTCACAATGTTTCCAGCTCTGTTAATGCAGCGGGTGTAAATAATTTCCTTCAGGAAGGGGAGGTACACACCAATAACCATCTCATCTACTCTCACTATCCGCGGTAGTGTCGTCTGCAGAGTTGATGATGTGATTGGAGCTGCACTCTGCTAAGGAGTCATGGGTTTCTCTTGTCTGGGGGGTCGAGGGATTTTTATACTCAGGCATGTTCTTGACCTAATTAGTTGCAAACAGTTCCTGCAGCTGTTGCTGCTGCTTCTGTCCATGTCCCGACATTTTGGAGAAGTGCTGCTGTCGTGAAATGCAAATTATCTCACTTTAAATGTTGCATATCTTGTCTATGTTCTGTTGTGAATAAAATTTGGGTTAATGAGATTTCCATATCATTGTTTTATTAACAATTTGCAGTATTTGAAGTTGTAAACCTATATAATGATGTATCTCCAGTATTCTGGGGTGATGGGAACCACCAGATACAACCAGGAACTGGCCTGTTCAGCTGTCCACCGGTCATCATTGAAGAACACAGACTGTCTGGTAACAAAGTGACTAACTACATATGATTCTTCGTGCAGATATTTGGGATGGCTTGGAGTCCTGATGGCCAGTTCCTTGCTACTGTGTGTAAAGATGGGAAAGTGCGTTTGTACGACCCTCGCAAGTCTACCGAGCCCACGAAAGTAAGTACAGACCCTCACTGAGACCCCCAAATATACATCACTGTAGAATTCTAACTCTCGTGTCCCACAGGAGGGCCCAGGGCCCGAGGGCCACAGAGGCGGCCGCATAGTCTGGGTATCTGATGGCAGGTGCCTGCTGGTGTCAGGGTTTGACTGGTAAGCACTACAAAAGATACATAAGTTTATTTTGACCAGCAATTTCTTTTTATTAGGGGTCAATATTGTGATTAAATCTTGTTTTCCTGCAGCCGCAGTGAGAGGCAGATTTATCTGTACTCGGCTGAGTCCCTGGCCAGTGGAGCGTTTGCCACCGCATCCACTGATGTGTCACCCTCGACCCTCATCCCATTTTATGACCCCGACACCAGCGTCGTCTTCCTAACTGGGAAGGTACAGTTCGACACTGACCGAGTATATGCACCTGACAGCTCCACCTGTCTCTGGAAATGTAGATTTAAAATAATCTCTGTTAAAATCACATTATATTCCAAACAGGACACTTCAGAAGAAACAGATACATGCTTTACATACATTTCAAATGCATTCCAAATGTAATTTGTAGCATTTCCATTAGATTATTTAATGTGAGTACTTCAGCATTGTCTTTAATTGTACAGCAGGATAAAGGACCAAATCACTGGGTGGAATTTGCACTAATACAATACTGGGGCAAATAATATACAAATCGTTTTTCAGGAGTTCAGTAGGTCTGTAGAGGGTTACTTTCCACATGTGATAGAAAAAAAGATAATTACAAATTGAAAAAGTACCTAAAGATATATTTTGAACTTGAACCCCTACTCAGTAAAAGTGGTTGTAGCTGAAGATCCTGTTTGAAGAGTTTGGCTTAAAATTCGGAGCCCCTGATGGTGGTGTAGTGTTGTATTTTACAAAAAGGGCTCTGATCACTGGATATGTGTCTTATTTTTTAGTTTTTTATGTTGTCACAGATATTACGACTCATATTTTAACAGTTAAACAGTTGTTTTGGTGAAATTACTCATCATGCTTATATCTGATGATGCCAAAATTCTCAGTGAAGAAATCCAAATAAGAAAAATAGCAACCTATTCATGTGAACAGGTTCACTGATTAGTCATTATTTCATGGTATTTTTATGCTTTATTAAAAATACTGTGTGTGTGTGTGTGTGTGTGTGTGTGTGTGTGTGTGTGTTACAATGCAACTGTAATGTCTCATCATGTAAAACAATAATTGGTTTTAATGTAACAAAAGTGAAATTGAACAAATCCATGAAGTTATGTCTCAGTGTAAATGTTGCTGTAAACTCACATTTTCACACACTTTCTGTGTTCTTAGGGTGACACGCGTGTGTATATATATGAAATCACATCAGAGGCCCCTCATTTAATGGAATGCAGCAGCTTCTACTCTTCTGAGCCACACAAGGTACTGTACGTCTCCAGTCTGTTGCCTTTAATTAAAAATGTAGGGGTTCCTAAAAGAGTTCTTCTCTGTGGGATCAGGGCTTGTGCTTCTTGCCGAAAACGGAATGTGATGTGCGTGATGTGGAGGTGGCCCGAGCCATCCGGGTTGGGAAGACCACCATCGAGCCCGTGGCCTTCAGGGTCCCCCGTGTCCGAGTGAGTGACCGCACACTACCATTCATGCCAAGCCAATGCAACTCTGCCATCTAGAGGCTTTTAGTGAAAAGAGCAGGTCTGGCACCTGAGAGACATCCTGAGTGGGGACCAAATCTATATCTGTCCAAAAGCACCAAACATTCAGCTTGAGAATCAAAAGTAGAACCACAGAGAGCAAGGTTTACAAATATATCTGTTCAGAAATGTGCTTTCCCACAGCACTATGATGCAGCTTATAGTGCTGAATCCAAAACTGTTTTTTATATCAGTCACTTTGTCTGCATGCAAGAAGTATATCAGTGTTTATAGAACAACTAAACTGTCCCTCTGGTACCAGGCCTGAAACACTAGAAGGTCCAACATGTTCTTGAGATGCCTGTTTTCCACAGATCTGATGTAGTTCACTGTTAAGAAAAGAGTTCATAACGTAAATCCTGTGTGTTTGGTTACTGTGTACAGAAAGAGTTCTTCCAGGACGATGTGTTCCCAGAGACAGCTGTGTGGTGGGAGTCGGCTCTGACCGCTGCGGCCTGGCTCTCTGGTTCTGACGGCCGACACCGCAAGATCAGCCTGCAGCCCAAAGACATGACCCCCGGTACCCCGCCGCCGCCGCCTCACCTCTCTGTTTCTCAGCATCTGTCCAGTCCTCTCTGATGATAACTCTGTCTATCTGATCTTATTCAGTGAGTGAGGCTCCTAAAGAAGCTCCGGTGAGGAAGTACCTGCCCTCCTCCGTGTACCTGGAGGAGAAGACAGACGAACAGAAAAAAGAGGAGGTCTGTGTTACACTGTGTATGAATTCATTCCAGTTTTGTCAGGGTTCCTCTCACACCTGTGTTTGCTTATGTGTGTTTGTTGCAGCTTTTGAGTGCCATGGTGGCTAAACTGGGGAACCGAGAAGATCCACTGCCACAGGAGTTATTTGAGGGAGTGGATGATGAGGAATGGGTGAGATCTCTCTCTTCGGACCTTTCTGAAATAAGAAGAAGCTCAGGGTCTGTTCAAACCTGCCATTAACAGCTCAGGGTCTGTTTATAGCTCATATATCACCTGGACAGTCATGACTGTCAGGGCAAAAACGTGGGAGCTCCAAAGAAAACAGCAGAAAAATGCAAATTTTACATGCAAAAATGTTCAGCTTCTGTGTATATAAGTATAAATAAATCTTCTGTGTTATATTTATACAAACAATTAGGGATGCATTGAAAATTCGGCCACCAAAATGTATTTATTTTTATTTATGATCTAAACTTTTCTTTCCTAGCGCAGCTGGTGAGCTAGTGGTTCGGGAATTCACACTGTGCGCTCTGATGTATAAAATAATTGTATTTCTTTCGTCTGTTTTTGAAAAGGAAAGTCTTTGTTTTGATACGCTACTTTGTTGTAAGCCTACAGAGAATGTTGTTTATCTTTCACCAGTTTTTAAAGCACTTGGTCTAAAAGCACTTCTCTCAGAATATTAAAGTTGAATCCACTAGTCCTATGAGAGAAGAGATTCAAATGTATAATATTTCAAATTTCTTGCTTTTAGGCTGTTCATGAGTGGGGCCAAGGAAAAGATTTTATTTCAAATGTTATTTGATATTGTGCACTGTCCAAATGCTAAATAAATATCTTATTATTATTTGAAAATAATAATAATTTCTTTCGGTTTTCAGCCAGGATGTTTCCCCATTTTCGGTTTTGG
>JBBKCR010031498.1:0-11576 GCA_037577295.1 Ladigesia roloffi
GTGTGTGTGTGTGTGTGTGTGTGTGTGTGTGTGTGTGTGTGTGTGTGTGTGAGAGAGAGAGAGAGAGAGAGAGAGAGCCGGTCTTTCTGCATTTCTCTGTGCTTCATTTACAGCCCATCACTGTGAAAAGGCCGGGTTTCCATAGACACTGCCTTTTTTCCAAATAAATGAAGAGATCTTTTCCTTTCGCTTCTTCAGTTCTAAATAAATCTCACATAATCCCATGTCACATATTCCATAGAACTGCACCTTCACCCAAAAAATGATCAGATTGTTTGTTTACTGTCATCTGGTCAATAAACACACTGACATCTCGACCTCAGGGCCACACCCCCGGTGGGCGGTGCTGGTACTGTCGCTAAATATAAAATATATACTGTATATTAAACCAAACCATTTGAAATATTACATGTCAGAGCGGGACACTATTCATCCAGGGTGTAAAAAAGGAGACAAACAAAAACATGCTGGAGGTTTCTGGTGTTTCTGACGAATGAATCTAAACTCCAGAGTCCTCCAGTATCTAAGTCTAGGCCAGAGTCTAAGACTGAACAAAGTCTAGGGTCAGAGAAGAATGTTACTAGACTGTAAATTAAGTTTCAGGTTCATGTCTACCTAGAGCCTAACTAAAGACAAGAGTTAGCATTAATTCTAACTAAAACTGAACTCAAATGTTGAGCTAATCTGGAGGCTAACTATTAATGAACTCAAAGTTAGTCTAGAGTCTAAATAGATTCTAATTACAGACAGATCCTAGACTCTATTTACAGTAGAACTCAAGTCTGGGGTTAATCTAGAGTCTAACTAGAGTCTAATTTAAATCTGGGGTTACATTAGAATCTAATCTGAGTTTAACCTGGGTCTGGGGTACTTATAGAGACTAACTAGAGTCTAATTCAAGGATAGAGCCAGTCTAGAATCTCACCAGAATATAAATCAAGTCTTGGGTTCATCTAAAGGCAAGGCAAGTTTATTTATATAGCACATTTTGTACACAAAGGTAATTCAAAGTGCTTTATATAGAAGGAAGTAAAAACAATAATAAACACAAAAAAGAAAGTAAAACAACAATAAAACAGAATGATTTTTAAATGATTTAGTCTTATTCAAGCCTAGGAATAGTCTAAAATCTAAACTCTGAGGTCAGTCTAGATTGGATCATAAACACACACACACAACCTGAACAGATATTACAGCAGGTTCAAATACATTATTACACACACACACACACCCGCACAGGTGTATGGTGCAGGGGACGTGTGTGAGTGAACGTTAGGGCATCACACACTGCAGTTATGTAAACCGGCCAGAGCCCAGATCAACTCAACCAGCACTGCAGTTTGCATTAGCACTGAGGGGGAGAATGCAAACCACACACACACACACACACACACACATGCATATACCACAGGCACACACACACAAACTTATTCACTCAAACACCCATATACCACAGGCACACACACACAAACTTATTCACTCAAACACCCATATACCACAGGCACATGCGCTTTACCACAACAAAACTGGGTTTCAATCTGTATGAACTTTAATGAGCCCATCCCCCATGTCCCAGGCTGGAGTTAGTCCACAGTCTGACTGGAGTTTAACTAGATTTAGGCTGAACTCTAGGGTGGAGCTGAATATGGAGATCAGCGTCCGGGCGGCTTGAGAAGATCTGACCCAGGCCTCAGACAAGAGGCAACTGCAGGAAAGTGTAGCGACTTCAAATCTGAAATCTGATCTCGGGTCTCAGATCTCGGTCTCTGTCTCGGGTCTCGGTCTCTTTCTCAGATCTCGTGTCTCGGGTCTCGGTCTCAGGTCTCGGTCTCGGGTCTTGGTCTCTAGTCTCAGGTCTCGGGTCTCCGTCTTGGGTCTCGGTCTCAGGTCTCGGCCTCGGTCTCGGTCTCGTGTCTTGGTCTCGGGTCTTGGTCTCAGATATCGTGTCTCGGGTCTCTTTCTCAGGTCTCGGGTCTTGGTCTCTAGTCTCAGGTCTCGGGTCTACGTCTTGGGTCTCGGTCTCAGGTCTCGGCCTCGGTCTCGGGTCTTGGTCTCGGGTCTTGGTCTCAGATCTCGTGTCTCGGGTCTCTTTCTCAGGTCTCGGGTCTTGGTCTCTAGTCTCAGGTCTCGGGTCTTCAGAGGAGCAGCATTAGAACCGAACCAACCAGGGCTATTATTCCTAACCACGGAGCATGAGGAACCTAACACAGCTCCAATACAAACACACAAACACACACTCTCACATTCATACACACACTCATATACACACACACACATACTCATACACAAGCACACACACGCACACAAACACTCACTCACACACATATACTCACTCATACACACACATATACACACTCATACACACACTTACTGTATCTCCAATACAAACACACTGTTGACAATTATTTCACGGTATACAATATAGTCTGATATAATCTAAGCTAAACTCTGTCCACTGAATGGAACAGTTCTTCCTATTCCTTCCACTTTAAACAGAATTTTATAGAATAGAAACATTTGGAAAGTATTTTAACCTTGACTGTCATTAAGGGGTAATATACAGGCATTCATATATCACTAAAGAGGAGAATCCTGTACACCGACCCACATTCCTCTCTCCCTCCTTCTCTCTCTCTCTCCCTCTCTACCACTCTCTACCTCCTTCCACCACTCTCTCCCCCTCTCACTCTCTGTTCCTCCCTCCACCACTCTCTCTCCTTCTCTCTCTCCCTCTCTACCACTCTCTACCTCCATCCACCACTCTCTCCCCCTCTCATTCTCTGTTCCTCCCTCCACCACTCTCTCTCCTTCTCTCTCTCCCTCTTTACCACTCTCTACCTCCTTCCACCACTCTCTCTCCTTCTCTCTCCCTCTCTATCACTCTCTCTCTCCCTCCACCTCTCTTCCTCCCTCCACCACTCTCTCCCCTCTCTCTCTGTTCCTCCCTCTACCACTCTCTCTATCTGTCTCTCTCTCTCTCTCTCCCTCTCTCGGATGAGTGCAGGTCTTTGGCCTTTGCATGTCTTATGACAACAAACTGTTGGTTTACATAATCCATCACTGGTCATCAGCGTTTTAAAATGAAGCTTATTTTGGAAGGAAATGATGCTTCCCCAAAACGCCTGCTGGTGTCAAAACATGGAGCCGGGGCACACAAACACCAGCCAGAACATTAAAACCAGTCTGATACTGCTGGTTCTCCGCTCGGACCCGACCAGGTATGGACTCCTCAGGACCCTCTGAGGTACTGTGGTTCTGCATCAGTACAGCAGAACATTTGTCCTCTGCTGAAACGAACGAAAACAATGTTTATTTCAAATGTTATTTTTTTTTATTTGAGAGATGCAACTCAAATTTAACATCCATTTAAGAAAATGTTCACAGTTATTTCCATGATGAAACTTTGGGGTAATTCATTTTGAAGACCCCAAAAACGAAAATCGTCATTTTTTAGGTGTTACAACATTATCACCCGTATCTGAACAAATAGAACACCGACCTGCGACCCCCCACCCCCCCGCCCCTGGAACACTGTGGTACACAGTAGTCGGTACACTGGCTAAATGTGCGCCCCTAAAAACACCATGACAGATACCATCATAATCATGATAAAACTATAAAACAAGGACTGGACTAGAAATTAGTCTCTGAAAGTCCTTCAGGAACCCTGGAGAACTGTTCCTCAAGAACACAGTAACATACATGAAGGGATTATCACTTTAGCAGAGCACTGTATGTAGTTACAAGCTTAATGCGTGCACACAGAAGCACACACACACACACACACACCGGCTGAGTGAGGCTGTGAGTAGTGTATTATTGTCAATTTTCGGCTTAAGAGAATGTTTGTGTTTGTTTGTGTTTGTTTGTTGACGTTTGAGGTTGTTTGAGGATGTTTGAGGTTGTTTCTGGATTTGTGTGGTTGTATGAGGTTGTTTGATATTGTTTGAGGATGTTTGATGTCGTTTGTGGATGTTTGAGGTTGTTTGAAGTTGTTTGAGGTCGTTTGAAGTTGATTGAAATAGTTGGAGGTTGTTTGAGATTGGTGGATGTTGTTTGAGGTTGTTTGAGATTGTTTGAGGTTGCTTGGGGTTGTTTGAGATTGTTGGATGTTGTTTGAGGTTGTTTGAGATTGTTTGAGGTTGCTTGAGGTTGTTTGAGATTGTTGGAGGTTGTTTGAGGTTGTTTGTGGGGATTTTAGGTTGTTTGAGGTTGTTCGTGGTTGTTTGAAGTTGTTCTGGGTTGTTTGTATGTGTTTGAGTTTGTTTGTGGGCGTTTGTGGGTGTTTGTGGGTGCTGGTCTGAATGAGGGAGTTCCTGTCTGTGCAGGTGAGGAACGCGGAGAAGATCCAGGATACAGTCCAGCCTGAAAGATCCAACCTGTCAACACACCGCTGTTAACTAAAGCCTCACTGACACCAACACACACACACACACACACACACACCATTACCCTCAAGAGCGTCTCACACACACACAGCCCCACTCCATTATCCTCAAGACACACACACACACACACACACACACTCGAGACTGTACGCCTCAGTGTTTGCTCAAAAGCCCCCAGTCCTCCAGGCGCTCCTGGGACCAGCGCAGCCTAAAACACACCGGACCTGCTGAAGGACCTCCTGACCTGCTGAAGGACCTCCTGACCTGCTGAAGGACCTCCTCGATCTCAGAGACATTTGGAGAAAAAATCTAATCTACAGTTTAAAACCAGCCAGGAAACGTTTCAGCATCGTCTGAACAAACTTCAACTCCTGCAGCACCTGCAGCTCCTGCGTCATCTGGACATGTTCATGAACCACCTCAACCCGGTCCACATCACTGAACACCTCCACACACATCACACACTCCACACTCAGACTCCTGTTCCACCTCAACCCGGCCCAGATCACTGAACACCTCCACACACTCCACACACATCACACACTCCACACACATCACACAATCCACACACAGACTACTGTTCCACCTCAACCAGGTCCAGATCACTGACCACCTCCACACACTCCACACACATCACACACTCCACAAGCATAACACACTCCACACACATCACACAGGCTTCTGATACACCTGTGAAAGGTTCTTGATTGTCCTTGGTGAGTCTGAACTGGTTTGTCTGATTGAAGAGATTTTGCAGATTTAGTCTCTTCAGCTGAAGGAGATTATAATACATGGGACATCCAGAAACACACACACACACACACACACACACACACACACACAACCGCACCCTGCGCCACCTATGTTCTGTCCTTTATTTTTATGCAAATGTTTCCATACTTTCCATGTTGTATTTACGAAACCACTACACATTCACTTTTAAAAAGTACATTTTACTCAGATTCTTTTTTTTTTTTTTTTTTTGATTTCAAAAAACCCTAGAGAAAAACACAGGTTAAAATAAGAAGTGATTTAAATCAGATAATCCTGTAAATTCTTTTTTTTTTTTTTGGTATAACCTTTACCCCAATTTTCTTTTCTCTTTAAAGCACAAAACAGGAATGTGCATTAAAACATGACATTTTTAAACTGAAGACTGAAGAAAAACGATCTCAGTGCGTTCTACAGACAACACATGCTAGCAAACACTTCAGAAATACTGAAATATGAACATGCATCCGATGAAGAAAAAGTCTGTTAGAACGGTCTCTCACGTCTGGGGCAGCTGTCACATGGTGAGGTGCATGGAGGGGGCGTGGCCTAACGCTGCTCAGGTGTTTTAGAGTGCAGGTAAGAAGCTCCTGTCACTCACTGCAGCTCAGTCGACTCCAGCAGCCGGGCAGAGACTGAACCTCCTAGAAATGCTGTCTGGGTGCTCGTCTTCACGCCTGCGACTTCGCTCAGGGTGGGACAGATAGGAGAAGGACGGGACAGGACGAATCAGGCGGATCTTCTAAATGAGAGTCCTGAGTTCAGGCATGGCTGCTCTTTATCCTTCACTGAAGCGTTCACTGCTTCTCCACCGGGGAGAAACTCGTCGCTCCTGATCTGCATGAAGTGAAACTGAACTGTAATATTCGTCAAAAAAGACAAAGGTACCAGACTGCAGACACGCCTTTGTGGCTTGTAAGGTTATTAGAACATAAGGAAAGATGCCTGTGGTTAAGGTGGAGAAAGAATCTCCATCCAACGACCCCCAGACGGCCCTACCAACAACGGACCCCCAGACGGTGGAGCCTGCCAGGGGTCGCAGGAGGAAGAGACCCCTGCAGCGGGGCAAGCCACCCTACAGCTACATCGCACTCATCTCTATGGCTATCGCCAACTCGCCGGACCGCCGGCTCACGCTGGGCGGCATCTACAAGTTCATCACGGAGCGGTTCCCCTTCTACCGGGACAACTCCAAGAAGTGGCAGAACTCCATCCGCCACAACCTGACCCTGAATGACTGCTTTGTGAAGATCCCGAGGGAACCCGGGCGGCCGGGCAAGGGCAACTACTGGGCCCTGGACCCGAATGCCGAGGACATGTTTGAGAGCGGTAGCTTCCTGAGACGTCGCAAGCGCTTCAAGCGCTGCGATTTCACCACCTACACATCCTATGCCCATGAGGCACCCATGTACTCGCAGGTCCAGATCTCTTGTCCCACCTACGCCGGGCCCATCTACCCCAGCAGTCCGTACGGGCCACAGCTCTCATCAGCCTACTACCCGCCCCCCTCCTCTTCCTGCACTTTCGGGGCAGCCCAGTCAAGGGTCTTCAGCATCAACACCCTCATCGGGCCTCACGGGGGTCTGGCTCAAAGTCCGGAGGTGTCGGGTCCACAGTCCTGCCGCACTTTCAGCCCCAGCGATGCCAGTCCAGGGTTCCAGGTCCAGCCATGCAACACCCCCGGCGTCCTTTCACGCCGCTCCACATCTTCGGGTCACGCCGGGTTCACGTACCCCAATCCCGGGTCACACGGATATGCTCAGGTTCAGGGACCGTACGCCCATGGGAGCGGCCAAGGCTACGCATCCGCCGGGCGAATAGGGTTTAGTGGGTCTCCCCCGACAGCCGGAGACGCGGTCGGCGACCCATATGGTCGAGCTTCGCCGGGACAGCTTGGCTCCTTCGGCCAATACAACACGGCCTGCATGACGGGCAGCGCCGGAGGATACCTTAGACACCCCCCCTACCCCACTGGCACGGACAGATTCGTGTCTGCAATGTAAAAAATTACAGGAACTGTGAAAGTGCTGATGAAACTCTGGGATGGAACCATGATGAAGAACACGATTAACATGAAGAGTAACGTTTCGTGGTTCTTCTACAGTGTGGACGGTTTTCTGATATTCTGAAATGGCCATTCCAGAGGGATAAAAAAAATTATATTTTGGTACGCTAAATTATTTAAGGAGGTTATTTTGAACTAAAATGTTTTGTCAGGTCATGGACAGAGATCCAAGAGAGCCAATGCACAGCGTTCTGAACTTAGAATTATTTAAGGACCTTGTTTTCCTGCAGCATGGTTCCTGCAGTCTAGTGAAATTCTCAGCCGCGAGCTCCTGAGGTGATGTGAATGTTTTCAGTACATGGCAAAATGCAATATTACAGTATCTCAGGTGAAGTTAATTTTGAAAATTTGAAGATGTTATCGAACCAGGAGAACTTGTTTTGGTGCTCACATCTGTCGCCAGATGGACGTGGGCGAGACAGCAAGACTCGGGACTGTTCTACTGTTTTTGGTGTTGAGTGTGTTTCTGTATAGCTGTTGGTTTCCACAAAAAGAACGAATTTCGCTTTTTCACTCTTGTTGTGTTGCTTTACTGTGCAGTCTTTTCCATCATCTTCCTTCTTCACAAGTCTTGAGGGTTTCAGATGTTTAGGAATCAGGTCACTGGTGAAGACCTTTATTTTGTGTTCTTAGAAAAAAAGCTCAGAACCTCCATGGAGCTTGAAGCTTAAAATTACTTCTGGTTTTCAGCCGAGGGCAGTGACAATCCCATTTTTAACTTTTTTTTTTTACCAAAATCAATCACAATTAATAACTTCAGTTCAAATAAATGATGAATCGGACCCTGAAATTAAAAGTATAAATTAATATAAGTCTTACAGACGTGTGCAAATATTTTGTCCACCAAGTCTTGTTGATTTTTTAAGTGTAAATAGTAAAAAAACACAACACAAAAGTAAATAAATAATGCACAAAACAAATGTTGTCATTTTTTAATAGTGTGAATAAACACTTTCTAAAGAGAAACGAGCTTTACGGCGTCTCTAAAATAAAATACGCTGAACAAACAATTTAGGTTTTTCTTCTAGTAAACCAATGGAGAACCACCACATTAAAGGTTCTCTGAGGCGTGTGTGTTTATTCACATGTAATTTGACGTTAGACTTCATTGTTCAGAGGTTGGAGCTTCTTTCTGCTCGGCTGGAACATGACCACGGAAAAAACGAAACACACCTGACCACAGAAATCATAGAGAACCCAGAGAACCACGGGTCTGGAAAACTGGTCTGGAGCCAGCGGCCACGTTCTGCATCAGTAACTCATTATCCATGAATCACACTCCAACACCCAAAACAATAAAATAAATACACAAATACAGCAAAGACAAGACAAATACATTTACATAAACCGCACAAATAAAATATATACAGTAATTTAAAAAAAAAATGGAAGTGTCCAACAAAATTATAGAACCATATAAAACAAAGCATATAAATAAAATTAAATAAACAATGATTAAATAAAACAAAAAAAGCTGAAAAAAGTTCAAAACCAGAAGGGTTTTATTTCTAATCCCACTAAATTCTGATCAGCTCTCTCTGCACAACCGAGCAGTAAACTCAAGAGTTAAGCACACTTAGACTTTCAGCTTTTCCCTCACACACACACACACACACACATTCATATATATTCATACATTCCTACTAGGGTTGTGCAGAGTGTTGGTAAAAAATCTCCAAGTCTCCAAACTCCAGTCCCTAATAAATTTCATGCCATATGCATTCACAAATATCACAAAAAAAGGAAAGTGAACAAAAAAGTCCCATAGGAGGACCAGAGGGTTCAAATGTTCAGTTAATAAATATTTATGTGATTACTAAAATATGGCATTTAATTTTGAAACTTGAATGTTATTTTAGGTTCATTTCATTGCAATGTCCATTCTAATGGACATGAGAAGAAATATATTAACAAATGAGGCAACAAAGTACGAACAAAAATATATCAGGTATGAAGGGGTTAAAATTTAAATCCCAAGCTTGAACTGTTAAAAGCCATAAAGTTTTTAGGCTCTTTTAAGAGCCTTAAATTAATATTTTTTAAGCACCTCCTGTGTTCCTTGAAGATGCTGGTGGGGACACATGTCCACATGGGCAGCAGGATCAAACCAAACATCTTTCTTTAATTAGTGAAACAGAACTCAACTGTCGCCTAAGAGCCAAGAGCTCCCAGAGAACCCCCCCCACAAAAAATAAACACCTATTACAAACTATTTTAATTTATTTATTTAACAACAAATACATATAAAACATGAACGCAATTCTTCCTAAAATAAAAAAAACTTTCTGAACTTATCCGAGGAACTCCACCAGCTTCTGGAGCTCTGGAGAACTTTTCACCAAATCCGGGACCGAGGAGAGAGCCTGCAGCGAAACAAACAAACAAATAAACAAACCAACCAAACGCACTGGGAACCTGCTCAGGCGTAAATCTCACACGTATACGAGGTGTTTCTAAAAACTGAGATTTTCTGTTTCAATTTTTTTTTTCCGTCCACGCGCAATCACAAAAACGTACACCAAGGCAGCAGGTGGCGCTATAACCTTAAACCATACAGCCCTGGTGACCAATAAGAGCCTTGGATTGGGGGGTCAGTACCAGAGACAGTGGGCAGCTTTGCAGTTCATAACACTGATGATGAGAGAGAGGCAAATAATACGCAGAGTCAGAGAGAAATCTACTAGATTTAAATAAGAAGAGCCGAGAGATAGAAGAGAGATCTTTACACAGTCCAGTTCTAACACTGAAAAACCACCGTGCCACACTCACAGTCGTTTTAAAAGAGTTTTTAAGGGATTAATCACAGTAAACCCGGGACCCGGATGCAGGATAGCACAGATCAACCAGCTTCCGAACGCCAGGGAGCTCAGAGCCCCGGACTGTGCAGAACGGCCTGGCGGCGTTTTGGTAGAACATGGGACTGGATAGACCAGAACTCCTAATGAGGTTGAGACCAGCAGGACTGTAGATGGACACCTGATGTCATACCACCTTCACACAGTCTTAGAAAAACAGAGCGTTTGGCGCCAATGTCTGTTTTTCGCGTCCCCACAAACTCAGAAGCGTCATTTTCAGAAACCTCCTTTCTCACCGAGAACCAGAAAACCCTCTGTTCTCAGAAACAGCACGTTATGGGACCTTAGTAAAGAAATTTCAATCCGGACTCTATAAGCAGGAAAGATGGAGTTACCAGAAACCCAAAACAACAGACCGGAGGTTCTTCCAGTGAAGCCTTACCTTCCGCACCGCCTCGATCATGTCATCCAGCAGCTGCAGCTCGCTCTCCAGCTTGTTCTGGTTCTGGGTGTGAACCGCTTGCTGAGGAGAGATGGAACCCACAGTAACACTGAGAACCATATTCATAATGATATCAAACGGATATTCAATTATTTTAAATAATACTACGATCTTAATAATGATATTGATAGGGAAATTAATTATATGATAAGGATTAAAACCATTATTTAAATCATTATCATCTTCATAATACCATAAAAATCATAATCATTACACTAGTGATATTATAATGGTATTAAAATTGTTTAATTGGGGTGACGTGTGGTTCTCACGTGTCTCTTGGCTCGTTGCAGCAGTTTGGCTCTAGACTCCTCCGCCTCCTTCAGCTCCACCTTCAGTTTCTCCACCTGCAGACACGGAGCACACACAACATCACACACCACACTACCCCCATCCAAACGCAGAACTAGAACTACCGCAGAACCAGAACTACCGCAGAACCAGAACATCTGATATTTGGTCATTTCCTTAAAACTGTTCAGCAGTTCCTTAAAACTGAGGTCTTTAATTCAATACTGAACATTTTTGCAGTATTCTCCATTTTTCCGGATATGGATGTGTTTATTTTTGTCTCTCTGTATCTACACACACACGCAAATTAATCCATTTACTCTGTCGTACCTCTCTGAGTAGACGAATTCGGTCGTCCAGCTCCTTGGTGCTGGCTGCTGATTGACTGCTAGAACGCATTAACTCCGCCCTCAAAGCTTGCACCTCAACCTGGGACTGCTGCTGCGCCCGACGTAACTCCACCCAATCCTGTCGCAGCTCCTAAAAGTTGTTTTTTAAAGAGTGAGTGAGTGAGTGAGTGAGAGAGAGCGTGTGTGTGTGTTTGTGTGTGTGTGAATGTGTAAGTGAACGAAGAGTGTGTGCTTCACTTACAATATTCTCAGCTCGGTGTTTCTGCACTGCCTCCTCCAGCTCACTGCAGAGCTTCTTCAGAGTTTTCTCCTCCTATACACACACACGCAAGCAGACACAGACACAGACACACACAGACACACACAGACACACACAGACACACACAGACACACACAGACACACACAGACACACA
>JBBKCR010031518.1:0-11575 GCA_037577295.1 Ladigesia roloffi
TTCAGCTAAACTTGCTCAGACTGAAACTTGTACCTAGGGATTTTTGATTAATGAGAATACACCTGGACAAAAATCCCAGGGCGCTGACCAACAGGGAATATAATGGCATTGTATTAAAGTACATAGACTACCCACTTTCCTTCTTCCACATTTTTGAGTGTTTCTTTGGGATTGTGCTCATTCATTCAGGCACTGATGGTGGAAAAGAAAGCCTGGCTTGCACTGGCGTACCAACTTGCTGGAATAGAAAAGGTTCTTCCCTAAACTGTGTCCACGATCCTGGAAGCATTGTGTTGTCCAAAATGTCTTCGTTTGCTGAAGCATTAAAATTAAGCCCTTCACTGGAAGTAAGGGGCCTAACCCAAACCCTGAAAAACAGGTATGTCCCAATACTTTTGTCCACATTTTATTGTATATTGTCCAAAATTATCAAGTGAATGCAACAACTTTACCTATTACTGGCAAACACAAACTCTAGGACATACAGGATACTGAGCCTCCTCATGTGCATGGTACCTTCTCAGCAGCGCGAACATTAATGAGGGGTCCCTGTGTTGTGGTGGGCTCAGAACCATGCCCAATTCGTAGCTCAGCGTCCATGGCTTTCCCCAGCTTCTCTAGAAACACATCGTGGATCCCACTCTGCACTAGGAAGCGGTTGGAACACACACAGGTCTACAGCACACAGTGGAGATATGGGGAAAATGACAGTTACCTCTTACATCCATGTCTTATTACTCAGTCATAGAAGCCTTAATAATGTCTTAGGATTTACTATTCAAGCAAATTAGCTAGCATGCAGGTTATGTTAATGATATCAAGCATCATACAGCCCCTATAGATGTGCTGAAAGACAAGACCATCAACAAAACATTCAATGAACAATCATTCATCAACAGCTTACTTGGCCTGAGTTTCTGAATTTGGAGGCCATTGCTCCAGCTACAGCCTTGTCTGGGTCCGCGCTGTCAAAGACGATGAATGGGGCGTGTCCTCCCAGCTCCATTGAGACTCTCTTCACCGTTCCCGCGGCGTGTTTCAGGAGAATCTACATTGAATGACATATATGTGTAGACTACAGCAATATTCTACCACACAGTCTTCATGTAACTTCGGGATGCAGTACATGTATGCACTGTATCTTTATCTTTTAAGAGTAAATACTTTGCCGGTGCCAGTAGAGCCAGTGAATGAGATTTTGGCCACCAGAGGGTCAGTGCAGAGGACCTCACCCACAGCAGCGGCCTTCTCCCTGGAGCAGGGGACCACGTTAAAGACTCCAGGAGGAAT
The DNA here is from genome assembly GCA_037577295.1 of Ladigesia roloffi. Classification (NCBI taxonomy): domain Eukaryota; kingdom Metazoa; phylum Chordata; class Actinopteri; order Characiformes; family Alestidae; genus Ladigesia; species Ladigesia roloffi. The sequence continues at coordinate 1,291 of JBBKCR010031518.1, forward strand.
TCCTGCCTGCACCGCTAGCTGTAGAGAAGTAGAATTTTTTTTTTTTACTTCTTGGCATCGGGAGAAAGTCCAATATACATACATACAATTCGCAAAGCTAAAAGCAAAGAAATGACTCGCTAAAAAACGAACCTCAGCAAGAGCTAGAGCAGAGAGGGGCGTGTCCTCGGCCGGCTTCACCACCACAGTGCAGCCCGCCGCCAGAGCAGCGCCCACCTTCCTGGTTATCATGGCACTGGGAAAGTTCCACTATGAGTCCAAAGAGGTGATTAGGTATTTCATTTTTGTGTATGCAATCTAATCTTCAAGCTGTAGGAGGAGCTACTCACCGGGGTGATAACAGAGGCCACGCCCACCGGCTGTTTCAGCAGAAGCAACCTGCGGTCCTTCGCTGCTGGAGCTACAATGTCCCCATAGATACGACGGGCCTCCTCGGAGAACCACTCCAGGAAGGATGCAGAGTACGCAATCTCACCAACAGACTCCTTCATGGGCTTCCCCTGCAAGTGTTCAAGACTTACATTTAATACCAAGTTGCAAAGTAAAATAGGTCCAAATGTATCCAGGTGCCTTATAAATAATGCTCTGTTTCCCCTTAAAGCCGCTAAATTCAAATTCCAGAGGATTCATGAGGCCTACATGGAGACTTTAATACGGAAAATTATTTCATTTAACGCACTGCAGACTTGATGTTGCTTTAAGTATCTGAAATTAGCTACAGTTAGTAATAGTCCACGAACAATGTAATACAATCGGGATCCTCTCATTACCGGGTATGGGGGCTCTGTGTCATAAATATGTATGTTGTTAAGTTTCCCACTGCACTGTGTTGCCTGAGCCACTGTAATTGACATCATTAGGCACATCAATTCCTAGTTTCACACAATGCACAATGTTTTCCCATCGCTCAAAACTGATCTCAACAGCCTAAACATTTAAGACTGCAGTGCAGGTGGGCTCCATTTCTTGATTGTCAGGTCATTAAGCGAGAAAATGAGCCAGTCTGAGGATTTTAAGAACTCTACATGAAGGTCTGGTCACCAATCGCCCCCTAGTCATCCACGAACACGACTGACACTAAGCAAGTTTAAGGGAAATTCCAGTGTAGGAAATCTGCTAGTGGGTTTAAAATTGCTACTAAGATGCACCCTAAACCTGAACAGTTTTTAGAGGGCTGTGTTCTAACAAACTAATTAATCATCAAATTAACCAGAACAAAACTGAATGAAAATAAAATTATGGAACATAAACACAGAGCCTTCACAGGACAGTCCCAGCATAGCTTATGGAACATGTGTGAGGGTATCAGGCCTGTCATTAAGGCAGAGAAAACTGAAATTTGTTCAGGACAGATGACAGCTGGGAACACTGACTTTCTTTTAACCTCTGACACTTCTTGGACATGATCGGTTAAGTTGTGTTACTTAGCTGGAAGTAACTTAGCAGATGTTGATTTAAGCATTACAGGTTTGAAGATAAGATGTGGACGACTCAAAACTAGTGTTCATCGCTGCTAGTGTCTGCTAAATGCCGCAAACGTAAATTTAAACACTGGTTTGGCCATATTTTTTCATTAAAAAAAGTTAAAGCACCAAAGCACTCACACACTCAGCTGTGATGAGCTTGGCTAGGTCCTCCTTGTGCTGATTGAGCAGATCGAACCATTTCCGGAGGAGGACACTCCGTTCCTGAAAAATGGGTGAAAGCAGGTGTCAGATACACTTTAAACAACAAAAAAATGTAAAGAGGAGCATGAAAGGGAGCAAGTGTGAAACAGCAGCTTGAGTGCATGGCAGAGTGAATCATGTGTTATGCTATCTGAATCAAACTCGTACGTTCCCTTCTCTAAAACATTTGACTGTTTACTTCTCACCCTTAACTTAAACGAACGGGAGCACAAATAAAACTGAACTTAACAGCTGTTCATTCACCTTATTTAAGCACACAAAAAAACCTTCAATAATTAAGATGCGTCCCAATACTTTTTGTCCCTATAGTGTACATTGACACTCTTCCTCACCCACCTTTGCAGTCTGACTCTTCCAGGATTGGAAGGCTGTGTATGCGGCTCTGACGGCATCCTGTGCCTCCGCCGGGCCGCAGTCCGAGACCCGGGCCAGCTCCAGCCCAGTGGCCGGATCCAGCACTGGGAAGGTGGATGCTGCAGAGACCCAGCGTCCGTCTATGAAGCCCCGGGTCCGGAGCACGTCTGCAGACAGGTCCAGGCTGTAGTGGCGGAGCATGGTGCACAGGGCCGGAGCGAGCTGCATCTGGCGTCGAAATAAACGGCTGCTCGCAAGATATATGCTGCCCATTGCAGGACAATCTATAGATCAAACGGTACAGCCACCAGGAAAAAGAGCAGGATCTCGCATTAAGCACGGTCGGTACCAGAGAAGCGAAAATTTCTCCGAGTGAAAGTAGCGTTCACAAACGTCATGGCGTCACACTCATTTCCATAGTAAACCCGCCCTCTTTTCCGGGACAGGTTGCAACAGGGATCCTGCTCAATATTGAAACGTGGGTCTATGGGCCCCATTTTCTCCTTCTTTTCTGTTCACTGTGATTTGAATTACGTGGTTAAAATAGCTAATCTCGGCCAAAATAAGATAAAAAACAGACTAAGAGTTCTACCAGCTGTTAAAGGGCAATGACCCGTTCAAACTCTCTGCAAAAGTAAACGGTCTAAGATCAAAATTGAGTTTATTATGATCAGCATTACGTCTGGGGCAGGTGGTTAGAGGAGTCATTCTATGATTAGGGCTACATGTCATGTCCATGGGACTTGTGTCAGGGAATTTTATATCAGGGAACACTTTCCTTTTTATTTGAAAATTCAACATTAATTATTAACCATTAATTATTTTTGTTTAAAAAGCACATTTTGTGTTGAAATGTTTTTGATATGTCCAATTTGCTAGATATAAAGTTTGGTGTTTCAAAACAAAAAAATAATATTTTCTTGCACAGACTTTTTTACATAGTTGTTCAAAAAAATTTTAAAGCATGAGAAATGTGGGTTTTTTATTGTTTTTGTTTTAATGCACATTCATTCATTTATTTTGTGAGTGTCCAAGAAGTAATGTCAACAGTGTTACCACTTGACCCCCCTGCCAATAACTAAACAATTGTTCACTCCAAAGTCCAAAGTCCAACATCATGTGAAGTCACAGTCTTTTTGGAGAGAAACCTGAAGACACAGTGATAAATCCCTACTCCTCCTCTTCAATATCTTCTAAATATTAGTGTGTTTGCATAGAGCGAGTTAATTAACTGAACAATATATTCTTGTGAAATTACTATAGTGGCTGTATTTACGAATATGGGGAGAACATTTACAAAAATATGAGTTGATCGGGCCCCAAAAATGTTTGGAATGTCAACAGTGTTACCTGTCAATCAGGTTACCCAGTATCAGTTACACAGTTCACAGGGAGTAACACAATTCACAGTTTGGGTAATTTATTCTCCTAATTTATGCCCATATTGATTGTTTGTGAAACAAATCATGGTTTTTTGTTATAACACATATTATCTTACTACACTTAAATGACATATTAATTACTGATGACTTGCTTAACAACATGATTTACATCAGAGGCAATAAAGTTTGCTCTGAATTCATGGAATTGTGATTGTTTTGATGATAACATGGTTTGAAATTATACATAGCCTATATAGTATTAAGATGAGAGATTGTGTTTAAGAGCGATGGCTCTATCTGCAGCCGAAAGCAGCGCCAGTACAGGGCCAGGCGTGATGCCGTCCCTGAGAGAACGGCAGGGTACTTAGGAAACAGACAGAGGTGACAGGAGAACAAAGAGAAAGGGAAAGTCAAGACGGTCAAAGATTTAAGTGAGAGGGAAAGGAAAAGGAAGCAACAGTGTTGGAAACGAGCACAATGTGAATGCAGAGAGAGGGCCAAACTGAAAGAGGGTGCAGTAACTCTAAGCCAGGGTCCAGAAGTAACAAGGTAAATATTTATTAAACAGAAAATTGTTTTGTTAAATGATAATGAAAAGACTAAACTAACAGCTGATCAGCCTTGTTCTATTAGTAATCAAATGCAGGGGCGCATCAAGCTTTCCAAAAGTGGGGGTGATCTGAGATTGGGATGCCAAGTTATAAATACAATTTAATTAATTTAATACAATATAATCTGACTAATGCGAGGGGGTGGGATCACATTATAACAAAAATGGGGCTGTTGAATCCCCCCCATCCCCCCGTGTGCTACACCCCTGATCATATGCCAAATGATTAAGTTATAATTTGTTCATTATTAGTGCTGTCAACCATGTTACTTTGCCAGTCAACTGTTATTTACATATTATTTTAGTCATAAATGTTTAAAATATTCTAAGAAACTGTACCAAACAAGACTGTGTCTCTCTCTGGATAAATCCATTGAATAAAGATGATAAATATTTCTAAATTCAGGGTTAGGTGGACTGATGAGGAAAAAACATACATCCCTCATGTTAGTATCCCACAGAATCAACACAATAAAACTCATATCATCCAGACATTTAAAACACACCTCAAAACCCCTGGTGAGTGGACTAAACCCTTTCAAATTGTTATCAGATCTGTAGTACCTAATACATGTTTTCTCTGGCCAAACATTTGTCTGTAACACAGTTGACAAAATATGTCCAATAATTATTTTCACATATTTAAATATTTATTAGAGATTAAGTTTGACAAATTATGATTTTAACACATTAAAGGTGTATAATATGCAGCCATCAAGATCATTTTAAAAAAAGAAAAAAAAAATTTAGGTTTTGATTATGCTGAAATGTACCCCTAATTATAGAATGAGGATCATAGGTTTCAATCCCAGGACTGCTAGTTACACCACTGGGCCCCAGTCACTGGGGTACAGTTGAGCAGGGAACCGTCCCCACACTGTTCCCTGGGTGCTGGCTGACCACTGCCTCAATTGGGGAATGGGTTAAATACGGAGAAAGAATTTCATACTGTTTACACTGTGTACTGTGTTCACGCAGGACAATAAGGGTTACTTGAGCATGTCTACACTTTTAAACACAGAAACTCTTCCACCATTTTGCTAAGTAACTAAAATTATTTGCACTGAAGTGTTCTTGACCTTTGTTTCAAACATGCACCCACTGAAAAAGCAGTCTCTACAATTCACTATATGATTTGCTTACACCTCAACACTTCAATGCGGTACCTACACTGTACTTAATACACTTCAGGGGTTCACTTTCATCTTAGCAAAAAAGTTAACAAGGTGCACGTAACATGGTGTCCCTGATGTGCAGTTGGTAGTTCCCATGGTTTTCCTGTGAAACCATTTCTAAATAATATCGATGGAAAACACAAGATTTAGGGTAATAAAAACGTTTTATTTCAATGATTCAATTACATGACTTTGTACACTGTGCATATCCTGACTGAGCTAGAAAACTGTTTTTTTCTCGTTATGTATGTTTTCTTGTGACAAATCCTACATAATCTTACTTGTCATGTAACTGAGAAAACTGATGTGGTCTAAAAAATCAAACTCAAAAGTCATGAAGACAATGAAAGCTCTGATAAAACCTGGGCCTACCTTCTTTTACATTCAGTCTTAATATAATCCCCACCTGTAATGAATAAAATGACCTTAGTCGGGAGTTATAGCCAGAAATCAGGCCAAGATTAAGCAGTATGCAGAGCAAGAGACTACTTTTCCTTGAAGTATATTCAAAATTCACAGACAAAATACTGTGGAAAAAAATGCATGTGTTCATAAACCTCTTCAAACATATACAAAATAAAATAGGTGGGATTGTTCCGTTTTAACAAGAAACCAAATAAATAATTGGAATAAACCTGCGATGAATGTGATTTGGGTACATTACTATGATTATTATAATTGTACATTGGTAACCACAAAGGCAACATTTAAAAAAAATAAAAGGCAATCAATTTTTTTTTATGTAGGACGACCATTTTTCTGGGGTGAGAGAGTACATGTTAGACTGTGTACTATATACATGCACAAATATTAGTACATGTACTATACAAAACTGTACATGCATTCTCCTGTGAAACTACAAAAAAAACAATGAAACACATTCAATAGTTTTGTATCAAAATGAAAGACGACATGGATACTTTTCTTCATGAAAAACATGAAATGTTATGCGCTCTTCTGTGGCTGTACACTGCGTTGTTCAAAATAACAAACAAAGAAAACAAACAAACACCCTTCTGAGCTCCCAAAGATCCTTTATGATATTATCTGTAAAATAAAAAGAAGAGGAGAAGACAATGTTGTGAGACATTACAAAAAAAATGGATCACAAAACATTATTCCATCTTTCACTTCTGTTTCCTCTTGAGCAGTGATCCTTTTTTAACTGATCATTTTGTGAGCAGGTAATAAGCCCTGGTTAGCTACATGTTTACATTATAAAAGATCGTCATGGCCATTGTTTTAGCTTTGAAAGCAATCTTGTCCTTTAGATGGTAAATATGAACAAATATGAATACATGTTTATAAAAGATTTAGTATTGATAATAAGTGGCACTGTAGTTAACTGTACTGGCACTATAGAAACCAAGAAGCTTGCACTTGAGTATCAAACACATGGCATTCTTGAATTTTAAAGCTGTGTTAACAAACATGGTTTAACATGTTGCTTGTGTTTCCACACTTGCTATTTAAAATGGCACCACACTAGTTAAAAACGTAGCTGTCGTTTGTTTTGGTAAATTGCAACCACGCCATGAACGCTTTCTCCACTTTATGATAATTTGAGTCGCCGAATGTCACGTCATCGTTTATGCCAAATGGAAAAGTCCAAAATAATTGTAAGAGGAACTGATTGTGCCGGGTGAAAATGATTCCAGTGCGTCGCAAAATTTGAACAACCGGGTTTCGATTCAAACTCCTATAGAGTGCTAGTCAAAAGTTTGGACACATTTAATCATTAAACATTTTCTGTTGATTTTACTATTGGCTACATTGTAGATTACTATTAAAAGCATCACTTATTGCTCTGATGACAGCTTTGCACACTCTTTGGCATTTGGCATTTTTTCAAATAGAATCACGAGGAATCGACCTGGAATGGGGTTTAATAAACAGGTGTTCTTCGTCAAGAGTTCATTAGTGGAATTTCTTGCCTACTTAATGTGTTTTGGATCATTAGTGATGGTTGGTTTGGTAAACAGTTAGTAATCCTAATCCACTACAGTTTTACTCCACATTATGGCAAGTCACCTATTACCCCATTTCAAAACATAATCAGTTTGATTTAACACGTTTTTTGGTTTACTGTATAATTCAATGTGGTCCTTCATCATTTCGTTTGTTTTCAATATTAATCTACATTGTAGAAAATAATAAAAACAAAGAAAAACGTCCAAACTTTTGGCTGGTAGTGTACATCAAGTGAAGAGGAACATTACGTCCAAGGGGGAAACTCTTCTGTAAAACAGACTGTAATTTAACTCAAGAAGAATTAGTTACTGCCTTCACACAAAATACCTGGTGCAGTTTAATAGAACTGATTTTCACCTGACAAAACAAAACCGCTCCAGAGTTCAGCCCAAAATGGAAACATATTTTAAAACAGCCTAAAACACACTTTGTGTGTGTGTGGTTAATTACCTGTGCTTTAAATGAAATTGTTTCTCATTTTTAAACTCATTTTTAAAAATTGGTCTACAAAATCTGGTTATCCATTAAATACTTACACTCTTCACTGTCTCTTTAATAAAACCTTTTCTGTCAGTCAGATCGAAGTCAGGATACAAATCATAAACCTGAAAATATGAAAAGAAACAAAAATGAACGATGTATTGTCATAATGTCTGCCAACACCACACTGCCATTAATCCCCACTGTTCACAAACTTACTTGTTGGCAAATCTGCTTCATTGTAACTTCCTCTAGGTTTGCATCTTTCAGGAGCTCAGTAACGACTCCTTTCAATTGTTCATTCGTTGGTGGCCTTTTGATCATCTTGATTAGTGGCTCATCATCATCATCCGAGCTTTCACTTTTCACTGAAATAAAGGGAAACACATCATTTGTAAAACTGCGAGGAAACTCATTTAATTTGCCTTGATATCTAGTTACACTGATGCTAGCCTACTTCTATGCTGTTGGAAGTGACACTGTACATTGTACTGCAATAGACAAAACCATTAAGTCTTTCTCTTTCAGATGCTTGATTTAGACCTTTAAAACACAGGTATGTATATCCATACTTCAGAAGTATTATTATCTATTTTAAAACCTTTTCATGGATTTATCACAACCCTCATTAAAATGTAGTAAATCACAAATATAGCAAGCAACTGCAATATATGCAACAGGAGGCCAAAATAGAAATAAATTACTGAACTACAGATCTGCCTTTCCAAACATTCCCCTCAAACATGTCTTTAAATTATGGTAAGAAAGATGCAATAATGCAATAATAAAAGCAAAAAAAAAATCGATAACAGATTTAACAACATATTAACCAATGACATTCATATAAACCAGTCTGTCAGAAAAGCCCCCCAAAACCTGTATGATTTTTTTTATTGTGATCAGAAATAAAGTTCCACAAAAAGAAATGAGCCCTCTTGGAATTGCATACTTTGACAGATAATAGGTCCTTAAAAATCTAGAATCAATGCAAGAAGTAAAATATACACAGTAATTAAGAGCTTTAATCACTGTTATAGTATTTTAGTATCTCTTCCATTTTGAGTCAGGCCAAAATGTAATTTGAAACTAAAATCTAACATCTAATATTTGTGGATTAAATAAACAGTGTTCCAGTAAACCGGATTTTAAACTATTCTTCTCACTTAAAAAAAAAACTTTTAACTCCAATACCCATATATCAAACTTGCCTTATCTTTTGATAGAAGGGTTAAACTTGTGTTACTGGCTATCTGGTATAAATGACTATTGTGTAGCGTTCACCAATGTGAGAAACATTCTACTTGAAGTGAGAGGACAAAACTACCTACAGTTACAGATGAAAAGAAAATCACTGTATCAAAGTACATTAAAAACATCTCCTTACATATTTTACAGCAGTCAAAAAAGAATAATAAAACCATGCATCTACATACCTTTGCTTTTGCTGGGAGTATTCTTTTTCCTGTTACTACTACTGTCTGCTTTCTTGGTTTTAGGATGAGGCTTGTCTGGCACTTTCTTCTGGGCAGCTGGTTTCTTTTTAGTCTTGCAATAAAAGGAATACCACCATCAGTGAACACACAAACTTACCAGAACCAAGTCTGGAGTATAAAAACACTAACCTTTTTTACAACAGCATCTTCAGCAGAGTCATTATCTTCTGATAAAGACTGGTCAGAGGAGTCTTCAGCCTTCTTTGTTGCCTTCTTGGGGGTGGGTTTCTTTTTACTACTAGGTTTCTTTGACTTTGCCTTGGAAGCCTGATTCAATGTAGACACACAAAAAAACTTTAAAACACATTATTAGCAATAAAAGGTTTTAGCAAATATGCAATTTGATCATCATCGAATCAACTATCAGACTACTCTTGCTTTGTCATGGCTGTGGGAAAGCAGCAACACTGAGTCTTTCATATTTTAACTGAGTCTTTTAACACTTCATATACTTTATATTTTAATGACTACTCGAATATTCAAAAATCATAAGCCACCCATACTCGTGGCTGCCTTATTACTTTTCAATGCACTCATTAGAAATGAAAAATATCAAAATCATCATGCAAAATGCAATGAAACCATTCATAGTTACATAGAAAGCTGATGTCTTTGGGATCATTGTTTAATTTATTATTGTGCCCTGACCACAGGCAAATTCATTAAGCACAACATAAAACTGCATTTTAGTCACCTCATCATCCTCCGCGTCCTCTACATCACTGTTTTTCTCTTCCTCTTCTGAGTCACTTTCATCACCTACAAGTTTTCGACTGTCCGATACCAATGATGATTCGGTGTCTTTGTTTTTACTTTCACCTTCATCTTCATCGTCCTCCTCCTCATCACTGCTTGAATCAGTAACAATTGCTCTGGACCTTCCACTCTCTGGTTGCTGCTTCTTGCTTTTGGATGAGGTTTTCTGTTCTCGTTTTGCTTCCTTTGTAATTTTCTTCTTTTTTTTCTTTTTCACGATTACTGGCTGTACGGAGAGAAACAAATACCAAATATTTCAAAATATTGTTCTCTTCTCTGCTGTCATTACACTCCCAGTAGTATGTGGATATATGTAGCGCGCACACACACACACACACACACACACACACACACACACACACACACACACACACAC
>JBBKCR010031549.1:0-11573 GCA_037577295.1 Ladigesia roloffi
TTAATTTTCCTTACTTTCTTGGAAATTAAGGTAAAAATTAAGGTTATATTGAGGGGTAAAATTAAGGGGTTTGGTTTCGTAGTGACTGTATGTAAAGTGCCTCTGTACCTCACTCTGTCTCACCTGCAACCTGTTTTTTCTCTTAGTTTGTCCGTATAAATCACCAGCAACTATCACAGTACACTTTACCATGCATAGTCTATTCTGTGTACTGCAAATGTTTGTTTATTGGAAAATATGTTCGAAACAAACAGACTGCGTCTAGTGATTGAGCTAGGCATTAAAGGTACTCACTTTTATTACACACCAGGAGCTAAAATTATACTATTTTTGATATGTTGTAATATGAGTTTGGATTTCAGGGCAAGAAACGATATATTAAAGAAGCAATTTCTCCAAAAATCCAAAAGAAATGATTGACAGGACCCAAATCACGTTTGCCTGCCTGACGTCTCTCGCTTTCGAAAATGGAGTGTGTGACTGTGATTATTGCTATTAGTCAGTTTTACGGGCCTATTCAGAAGGAGAACAGGTCTTGGGTCGACTGCTCAGTCATACGTTCTGACTGAAGGGTCTGAAAAGATTTAAAAGTTTAATAATCGTGATTAATTCACAGCCGAGTTTGAGCGCACGGGTACTGCTGGTGTTTTATTCCTCGCATGTTCCTGTCAGAGAGGGTTATTCTTCTTAACAGTTTGACCTCACCATCTAGACAGGCCATCCACCTGCTGGCACAGGGCCAACACACCTCCCCAGGCTCGCTGCTGGTGGCCCGGCAGTCCACACGGCTGTCACATTAATGTGAAGGTCCTCCGTTGATGCTGGCCAAGCATGCTGAGGCACAGATGCCACTGATCAACCGCGTGCAGCAAATTAGAGATTAGCTAAAGTGATATAATTTAGCGTCTGTCTGCATGGGGATTCGTGTCCCAGAGCGTCATAATGGAAGACATAAACAGTGCGCAGAAGCATTCGAGTGTTTTTTTTCCCCAAATGAGTGGCCTAAGGCCAGGTGACAATGGAAGTAATTATATTGTTTTTCCTTCTATAGAACAAAATAGCTTCAAAATCCAAAACAGGCTCATATCAGATGTTGGACGTTTTTTTTGTAATTCAGTCTTTTTATTTACTTTAAAGTAACATACAGGATGCAACAGAAACAAGTAACAGACAAGTATTACCCCATACCCTCTCGTCACCCCCTCGGCCCAACCACTGCGTTTCAGGAATTTACCATTACTAGTGATGGGTTGTTCTTGAATGATTCGTTCATTTTGAAAGAATCTTTAATGTGACTCGGGGACAACGAGTCGTCTCGTACGAGTGATTCGTTCAGTCGCGCATGCGCATTTGCGCTACATCCTATAGTTTCTGTATTGGAATGATTGTGTCTCAAACCCGAAGACTTGAGAGATGAACTAATCATTTCTCTTTCCAGCTCAGCCTGCATTGGTTTGCTAATTGAGCTGTCAGGTGATGAACGAACGACTCAAGATAAGAGGCGAGGTGAGCGAATCATAGATTAAAGACACAGGTAAACAATGAATGAAGCATTTCTGTTTCTTATTGCATTATAGTTTTGTCTTGTTTGTAGTATGATCAAGGTTTGTGTAAGCAGTAGATATATTAGGGAAGTAACACGTAACATTTTAATTATATTTTGCTAAAATGAACAAAATGAATGTGATGACTCGAAAAAAGATTTTGCTGAACGAGACTCGAAAATCCAATTCGGTAAAATGATCCGAACTTCCCATCACTAACCATTACAGGTACCCAAATAAAATAACTGCAATATTAGTAAAAGTGATTTAAATGCACAAGTTCTCTCTAACTGCACAGATAGGTCCTCCACGTAGATAATAAGATGTTGGGCAGTTGGTAAACATTTATGAGGAATGTATTTCAGACATTCAAAAACCAGAAATATTTGCATTTTTACACGTTTGAAATGTTTGAAATCCAAAACTTTTGGGAGGACATTCTCTCATTGCTTTTGTGACATTAAATGTAATGGTTGAAGTTTCAATTTTGCAAAAATTACTTTCTATTTAAAACACTTGGTCAAGCCATTGGCCTACTGGCTTCTATTACAAGTTAGTTTTGCATTAACAGGTCTTTAGTGTTAACCAACTCAGAGACTGCACAATGGAGTTACACTCCAGGGTAACAAACTATATGATGCACATCTGGATGATGGGGAAAAATCACTGGGTAATTTATAAAAGTTACGGTGGGGGCACAGCGCTCCATGCTCATTTCCGTGCCCTGTGCTCGGAACACATTCATTCTCACTGTGGTCTCAAGAACTGTTTCAGTGGAGAGTCTCCAGTGAGAGTGTAATTTAGTCAAAGACTAAGCTTAATAAACTAGCCCTAAGGCCTGTTCTGAACTATGTAGGTTACACTCCGTAGTGATCTCCCTCAGCAATCCCTGGCTCTGTTCCTTATTTAAACACCCTATGGGTTTAATGATTAAGCCTTCAGCTCTTAATTAGAACTAAACATTAACATTAATGCTCTGAACCCAGATTCCTTTATAGCTCCTTAATTCATCCCCCGAGAGTGTATCTCATGTGTCCCATTAATAATACACAGGCCTCGGTGTAGACAGGCATCTGACAGGCATTAAGAACTACTCTCCCTCACCTGATTTAATCACTCAGTGGTGAGAGCTGGTCTGAGGGATAGTCCTCTGGTGACACTGCAAAGGCCTAGTTCTGGAGACATAAAATGTCCAGTGTAAGAGCTAGGCATCTTTATATATTTCCAAATGCAAAAATTAACACTTTGCCACTTTGCCACTTTAAAAGATTAAAATTTTTTTAAATATATATATTTTCCTCCCCTATATTTCTATATCTTTGTAATATTTTTTATTATGCCCTTATTTGTACAGGTTGTTTATTTTTACTAGTTACACTTATTTTCTCTGTATTCCTTTTCTTTTTTTAATTAATATTTATTCCTTATATTTAGGTTTTATTTTTATTTTATATTATTTTATTTTATTTAATTGAATTTTTCTTTAAGGTCACCGGTGGTCGTACAAGCATTTCACTGCATATCGTACTGTGTTTGACTGTGTACGTGACAAATTAAATTTGAATTTGATTATGATCAAAATCCTGGCAATTCCTCACATCAATGGATTAGTCCTTAGTCTTTGATTAGCTGTTGATAAACAAAACATGCCTTACTTCTGCTTTGGAGATCAACAAAGGCTGGAAAATAAACAAAAAGACAACAGACGGGAGGAACTTTTTAATTATTTGAAAGAAAACAATGCAGACCCCAATCAGCAAAATGTGTTTCATTAAGTACAAAGGCCTTTTTTTAATGAGATTCTTAGATGCTGTGTAAACCTACTTGGTAAATACACCCACTGACACTCAATCAATTACTGATTCAATTACTGTGCTGATGTGCAATTTATCAGCCACGTTCTAACCAGCACATCAATGATAAGCGATCACTGACCCCATATTTTTTAGACCATATTGAGTACAGCAATAACAATTTTAGTGAAATGTAGCAGGAATTGGACTGGCATGAAGGTTAATGGCAAGTGCATAATGTGTGGTCTATATATGCAACACATTTTATAAAATGTGTGGCCACCACTGCTATTTCAATCACAGTACTGCCGTCAACAATTACCCACAATCTCTATAGACAATCACTGTCAGTAGAAGGGGTCATATTAAAGAAATTGGTGACTTCGAACAAGCAACTGTCATTGTATGTAATCAGTAAACTTAAAATAGACTCAAACAGCTTTAGCTGATTGGAAATTTAATTTATGTGAAAGCTTATGGGTGGCAGAAGCCAAGTGGGTTTAACACTTGCTGTGAATGAATTGACCACAAGGTTGCAAGTTCAAACACCCATTTCCGTCGGGATAAATAAAATTTTCTGATTCTGATTCTGATTTACTACCACTGTGTACTTGAGGAAGACACTTTACCCTCAGTTGCTCCAGTGGTACTGTTCCTGTAACTACTGATTGTAAGTTACTCTAGATAAGGGCGTCTGACCAATGCCGCTTTACATCTTTACTTTACTGTACAACTATGAAGTTGTAAATCTAGCAGCAAAAAGTTGGGAAGTCCGCAGAACAGGACCAACAAATGGTAGAGAACATACCAAAAAGTAGCCCAAAGCTGTATCTCTGCAGGTTTTTAGAATGGGATGTTATTGCTCTTACAGGCTTAAGATCCTGCAATGCTGATCTTACATTTACGGCCTTTGCCTTTATCCAAAGCGACTTCCATTTGCTAACCACAGGGGGCAGTCTCCCTGGAGCAACTCGGGGTTAAGGGTCTTGCTCAGGAACCCAGCGGTGGTGCTGAAGGTAAGATTTGAACCCATGACCTCATGGTCCAGAGGCAAGTATCCCACTGAGCTAACTCCAACCTCTTCGTAAGATCTTATTTTTATGGTTTGAGGCCCTTAAACTCCTATAACTGAAAAACTGACATTCTCCCCCCGAGCACAAAATGAAGGCCATAATAGGAAAAATTTGACTATCAAGGACAAACCCCTGACCTCAGCAGCACCTTTGAGATTATGTAGAGTGGTGAGCCAGATTTTATGGGCCGACGCCAGTGCCCGCTGGTCCACGCTGAAAGTGAAAGATGCTTAAAAATGATAACCTGTCACATTCATATACATTTTATTAGAACATGTATTTGTCCAAAGGCATCTCCTAAACATGTTCTTCTGAAGAAAGTAGGCTACAAACCTTTACTTGGCAGCAAATCCAAAACCTTCCCACACAAAGGAGTTACACATGAGTGCATCTTTCATAACAGACTGTCAGGGAAAGCGCAACATGAGAAAGTGAAGAATTGTTTTGTCACTGTCATATTTTCTTTCCTAATTCCTGCCACGGATATTGGACTGCAGTCTAATCCCGTCTTACGCCAGAAGCCCCAACTCCTCTGCTGTCTGATCTGTCCTCATGCCATGCTCTGTGCCGTTTCCACTGATGCTTACTGTCTTCTGTGGATGGAGGATCAAACAGGTAAAATCAGGTCGCCTGCACGCCTTTCCTGTGAAGCACAGCAAACTCCAAAAGCAGCAACAACATCAACAGCGACAAAAACGATATGAAATAAATAAATGAAACCAACGCTGCCTGGATTGTTCTTTAGAAGACAACAGACCATGGAGAATTCATCACATCCGGTCCTTCCTCACCTAGTCTGAGCTCATCCAGCTAGACAGTTTAAAAATAAGGCACACATCAATAATTGATGGCATCAATAGAAATACCCCATGGCCCAGAAACTGCACTCTAGTCCCTTTAGCTTTTATTCTCCACAGAGCCAATAATCTAGCCTGACTCCAGGGGGTTGGGAAGTGCTCCTCTAACATTCTGTGCAGGTTCAAAAGGCCAGAGACTTTCACAAAGCAGCTGCAAAACGAGCGAATAGAAAATATTGTTATAGATCATGCAAGACCCAAGTGATCAGAATACATACATGAAAAACCACCAGCAATTCCAACAGCTAGAGCATATTTTGTAGAGAAAACAGACTGCAGAATTGTGTGACTTAGCATGAGGAAAGAAGCATTTTCAAGCATTTACCCTCAAATGTATGATCCTGGACTTCAGGTTTATGACCAGTTGTACTCTGGATACAGTGTCTTGGGTCATGGGTCAGCCAATTAAAAACAGATGACACTTAGACCACTGTGTGATGGCTCCAAATGAGACAGGATTGTGAGTACGTGCACCAAAAAGGAGCGCCAGTACCTATGATAAGTGGAGCTTATATGTCAGAAGACATTTCAGCTAGATTAACCTTCAGCTTGAACCTCCAAATAACAAGCGCCTGCTGTTGGACAGTGCTGTGGTTTTACTTTTCATTCTGTTATATGTTCAGACCACTAAAATGCTCAGATGGTCAGTGTCCATGTTACAGACAAAAGGAGTGAATTTAGAGCTTAAACTTGTTTGGCAGCACATCGTATTCCCCCTCAGAAATGAAGTGAAAGTGACCATTCTGGAATACATGTAGGGTACAGAGTGCTTCCCCTGTATTTAACCCATTCACCAGGTGAAGCAGTGAGCAGCCAGGAACACAGCGCCCGGGGAGCAGTGTGTGGGGACGGCACCTTACTCAGGAGTTCCTCAGAGATGCTTGGCAGTCTTGGGAACACACAAGTTCCTGGCTATAGGGTGAACGCCCTAGCAAGTAGGCTACCAGCTGCCCCAATGAGGAGAAACTCATGAGGAATGATGCGTTTCCTTTAAATTCCATAATAAAAAACTGTAATATACCATTCAAAATAATGAGCTGCTTTAAATAGCTAGTTAACTGATGTTATGTGTGATAACAGACGCTCCTCACCAACCCTGGAGGTGCTGAAAGAGGAGATGACAGCCGAACAGGATTTCAGCACCTCTGAGCTGGACCATCCACTGACACGTGGAGGGGGGCAGTCGCACCCGGGGCTCCGAAGCTTCGGGCACTCACCACTCACTATCAACAAGGCAAGAGATATGAAAGGGGCTTGAAACTGCACAGAGGTGAGAAGGCAGTATTTATGTGTCGCTGACAGTTTAGCCCCATCTTCAATACAGACTCCAGCCCGGAGGGTTCTTCCTGCCCCAACTCATGATGCTTCAAGCCCTGGGCTTGCCTGCCATCTTCTTCTGCCTGCATTAATGAGGAGGACAGAGCTTCACTCTGAAGCCACTTCACTTCATATACGATTGGCACGTTTTGGAAATAAATCTTTGCACATTTTGGACACAACATGGCTGTATCTGCGACTGCGTGCCAGGAGGAACTATATATGTAATTTAATTGCTCGATAAAATAATTGTTCTCCCATGATATTGGTTTACTTTCAGAAGCAGGTGCATCTTTTCTCTTTTTAACATGCCAACTTTATTAGATACATCTAACCATTGGTCCACCTGGTCCACCTTACAGCTATAAGTTGTTCATTGTATATTTGATGCTGATCAGTTTGTCTGATCCTTCATCAGTGGTCACTTTCTGTCCCCAGAACATTGTTGCATAGTTATGGTTGATGGATTGTTCTCAGTCCAGCAGCAGAAGTGCACACACCCTCATGGCAGTGTCACTGCTGTGCTGAGAATGATTGACCACCCATTTTATACAGTACTTTCACACTAGTGCTCCAATGCAGGAAAAAAAATCTTAAATTTACAAAATAAATACACAGGTTTTGAGTGGAAATTGAGAAATTGCTTTATTCACTCCCATTCTTTTGGTCTCTTTGACACAAAAATGACATGTGAGGTCTTTTTATTAACATAATAATACCAATATATAATTAGATAAATTATATTGTATATATTTTATAATGATTTTTTTAAGGTAGATTATCATTAGATGTTTCTTTTTCATGAATCCAAAATTTTTTTAAGGTATGTGACAGTTTTTAATGTATAACATTTATGAAATTCATCATAAAGTATGTATTTATGGCCAGTTTCGTTTAATTTGACAAAATAAATAAACAGGTTTTGAGTGGAAATTGAGAAATTGCTTTGTTCACTCCCATTCTATTGGTCTCCTTGACACGAAAATGACATGTGAGGTCTTTTTATTAACATAACACCTATATATAATTAGATACATTTTATTGTATATATTTTATACATTTTATACATTTTATAATGAAATAATTTTTAAAGGTAGATTATCATTAGATGTGCCTTTTTAATGAATACAAAATGATTTTTAAAGGTTTTTAATGTATAACATTTATGATATTCATCATAAAGTATGTATTTATGGCCAGTTTCATTTAATTTGTATTTTCTCCACCGATTACTGTGTTCGATCATATCACCCCCATAAGAAGCCTACACCATTATGTTTATATGCCTGAACCCGAGCACTAGACACTTATCAGGCGTCAGGATCCCAATTAGCATGCTGCCATGTATGAGCTGATGGACAGCTTGTAGCTCTGAAAGATTGTGTCAAACCTCATTGACCTTCACAACATGGAAGTGGGTACAGTGCAGAATTTTAATTTTGTATGATATTATCAGACCCCCTCTCCCTGGAATACAGACATGCTTTACTTCCACCTCCTCAGTGTTGGCCCCACTCCACAGTTTTCAGGACTGAATCCAGGCAATTCTTGATTTTGGAAATAAACTCATTGTTGGAGATAAATGTGGCTAGGACTCTTTGGAAGTGTATGAATATTTCATACTGTAAAACATTTAAAAAGGCAGTTTCAGAGCTGCCTTGAAATATTGTGTTCTCTGGACTTTAAATAATTATTTAACAGACTATAATGCACGAACCTTCATGTTACTTCACAAGTTTTCCGAGCTTACGCCATACAGCATTAGATCAGGATCTGCAGGTTGGGAAGCTTGTGTCTGGCATAATTCGGTGAGTTCATTACTCAAACACACCAGGCTGAACTAACATTAACATTCATGGCATTCAGCAGATGCTTTTATCCAAAGCAACTTCCATTCCCTAAGTACACAGGACAGTTTCCCTGGAGTAACTTGTGGTTAAGGGTCCTGCTCAGAAAACCAGTGGTGGTGTGCTGAAGGTAAGATTCGAAAAAAAGGTAAGTATCCTACCCATTAGGCCAAACCACTAAACTGTATGTCTGCTGATGTACAAAAATAATGAACATTTCTTCAAATTAACGAGGTAGTTTCATTTTATAAATAATATCAACCCAAAATCAAGAAAAAACATGTTACATAAAAGTTAAAATTTGATTTGCATGAGATTGACTAAAATAATTTATTTGATTCCCTACAACCCAGCCAGATTTCTGATTCCTAACGACTAGCTGTGTATTGCACACAAATTACAATAAATCAATTGCAGATACGCCTGACCTTAATGTGTATGAAGCACACCTGTACACAGTATCAGTTTCATAGATTCCAACGTCTCCACCACCATGGGCAAGACCAAACAGCTGCTAAAGGACCTCAGGGACAAGATTGTAGACCTGCACAGGGCTGAACTGGGTTAGAAGACCATCAGAAGGAAGTTTGGAGAGAATGTGACAAGGTAGACAAAGAGTAAAGCAAAGTTTGGCTATAACTGTCACTGCTAAACCTCAGTACCCTCAAATTTGTTTCATCCATGTAGCTGAAGGTCTGCATCTAGCTGTAGAGGGGAAACATACAGATATCATACTTTAGCTGATGCACGTAAGCTAGGAAAATGTCCCAATAAAATCTCTAACTGAAATTTAATGTAGTAGTGTAAAATAGTGTAAGATTTGACATTTCACTCTCGATTGGACATGAACTTGGCCGCATGTTCGGTAAACCAATAATACCAATAGATAGTAACATAGAAGTATATATGCTTATTGAAAAGACTTCTAGCAATGAGAAACTTTGTCAGATGCTTCTGTCTCTGCTGTATTTGATAAATAGAAGATGGAGGTGGACTAGTGTGTAGGATACTTGCTTGTAGACCAAGTGGTCATGGGTTCGAACCCTACCTTCAGCATATCTCCACTGGGTTCCTGCCCAAGTCTACAAAGATTGCCTATATGAATGCATGGACCCTGTTCCTGCAAAGTAATTAATTTGGCAGTTAATTGACAATGCAATTAAGGTTTTGAATTAATTGTGAAAGCAATTGAAACTGACCAATCATATTTCTAGTGAGAAATAATTAATGCTGAAGTGATTTTTAGCAATAACTTACTTATAGGCATATTTTGATTTCGGACAAATAGTTCTGATCCATTAGTCAAAATAAATTGTGTTTTTTGGTACTTAGGACAACGTGATTGTTTGAGTAATATTCTGACTGCTGTTTAAGTGTATATGATATGGTTGACACGTACATCATTCTGGTCTATGTGCTAACACTGCAGAACAGAAACAGTGCACTTCCCCGCCAATACAGTCTTAATATCCAATATATTCATACAAACTGATCCCTTTTTGTGTTCTTTGACCCTACAATTAAATATTTTAATTGTTAGGACTCTCCTGCCCCAAGCATATTTTTTTCATTTCAGTATTAGTTTTAGGGATCCTCCTCAGTCGAAGCCGATACACCCGGAGGGATAAACAACTCCGTCTCGCAGACGTATTCCTTTCACACACTTTATTGAACCAGACATAAACAGCAGGCACTGCACATGTGTAAAAAGCTGTCTCTACAAGTGTACAAGGCTTCTATAGGCATGATTACACAAGGCGAGCTGGAACAGAATTCCTTTTTTAACCCTTAGTAGGTACTGTTATGTTCAGAGCTGTTGTTTTTTTGTTAAATTATTTCTCAGTTTTAGCTCCTTTGACTCCGATGGGAAGATTCTAGACTTCCAAACCATGCTGCAATTGTGTGTGTTTTAAAATAATTGTAAGATTGTTGTGTTTATTGTCTTGTTAATATAATTATTCACAAAAATAATACAAATAAACCCCCTATATGTTATCCTGGTTTATTTTTATGATATGTTAATTTAACCTTTAATGGTTATTTATGAAAACAATAATCAATCTCATATGTTTTATCAATGAACTCAAAATAGTTAGCTGATTAGACATACGTTTAATTTTTTTTGTTTTACAGTCCTGTTTTACTGTTCCATGCACTCTCAGGTTTGTGATGCTGGAGTCTCGGGGCGCTCTCAGGCCCATCACACCTCTCGGTTCTGCCCTTTCTAGCAAAGCTGCTCTATATGCTGGAGTCATGACTCGATATTCTCATAGATATTAAGAACGCCTAGTAAATTTAAACTAAACTAACCCTCTCCTCTGTGTTCTCCGAGGGGAACTGCTGCACAATATTACTTCTCTGGACACTGAAACCTACTCTGTTAGCCATACAGGGCCTATCTGTTCATCAAGGCCTTCTCTTGTTATTTATCCCCAGAAGGATTGTCTTTCCTTTCTCTCTGGGTCGACCTGAGGAGGACGGGTTCCCCTTTTGGTTCTTCCTGAGGTTTCGCCTCCGTCGCATTTGGCTCACTCACTAGGGACTCGGACCCTGGACTCTGAGAAGCTGCTTCGTGACAACCTGGTCATAAAAAGCACTATAAAAACTAAAACTGATTTTTGATTGAAAGTTTTGAAGAACTCAGAACCTTTAGGTCTTCAATACCAGGGCTGCCAACTCTCACACAATGAGCGTGAGACATCTTACTGTCTTCACACGCTCTTACACTGCACATTTGGTTTATCACGGTGAAAACCTATTTTTTCTATTTTTCCCATTGTGCACACAGGCTAACAACATCACACAAAGGTTTTGTGAAAAGTTGGCAGCCCTGCAGTACCATAGGACTGCCATAGTTCTGTTACAAATTAGGCTTAATGTGAATAGGGATATGATCAGTTTAAATATTTGTTGAGAAATGTTTGTAGTATTTTTTATATTAACATGTTATGCGTGGTTTTGTAATACAACATGTTTGTACATTTGAAAGGATTTTCGCTTGAATTTACGCAGACCTATAAATATAGAACTTCAGACTGAACTGAAACATAAACTGTACCAATATGCACACACACACACACACACACACACACACACACACACACACACACACACACAAACACACACACACACACTCACACAC